>JAVCKT010024663.1:6969-26932 GCA_032273925.1 Rhynchotus rufescens | reverse complement strand
ACTGGGCACCACTGTTGGTCTGTTAGTCCAGGGTCCCATGGTGCAATTCAACCCCGTGCTCCAGCACTGGCAGCACGTGAACCAGATGGATATTAACGTGGGAGATACGATATAAACGACGGCTCAGCTTTTAAAACGACGGCTCAGTCTTTTAAAATAGCATGAACTGCATCGAGTTAAAAGAGGATATGGACTTTGTCTTAACTTGAGGTCATTAATAATTAGGATCTATATTTATTAGAGGCTCATGCACTGGATGGGTCACTGACTCCGTTCTGATGCGTTCTTTGTTCCTTGGCAGCCCCAGTCAGCTTTAATTCTGTAACAGCAACAAAAGCGAAGGATTAAACTGAAGCTGAAACCCAGCACTGTATAAACCTACATTTTTCTCCCAAGCAACAAGAGAGAAACTGGTACGGACCTAATCAAGGACCCTTTGATGTCTCTGAAAAAGACCCCTACAAGCGCCAGGCTGCCCTGGATCCTAACCTAGGTCCTCCCTATTCAAAGTATCTTCTTTAGTGCACAGTGGGAGCTTGTGCATTGACTTCCCAGACACCAGTTGAGCAATATTTTTCAGTCCTGCTCCTGCAGGTTGTTTGCCTGTATCATCCTCCTATGCCATGAACGCAGGGGTCCGAATGGTAGCTATGGGGAGAAAGAGTAGAGGAACTTCTAGAGTGAAAAAGATATGTGCCATTATCTTAAAGGTGTACAAATAGACAGAAAGGAGCTGAAGAAGCAGGCAGAAGAGTATGGAGAGGGCAGGAAGTATGTATGTATGTATGATTGGTTGGCTGGTTGGTTGGAGTCATGGCCAGGCATTGGCAGGCTGATGCTGGCTGTTGCAGGATACTTGTCTTCATCCTAGATGAGAGTCCATCCATGGTCCAGCAGATGACAAATGAGTGTACCTACCTTTGACAACCCTCAGCTGGGTGTAGGTAAGGCCCAGCGCTTGCTTATTAATGCCAGGTTGCTGGTGTGGGAGCTGGTTGGTATCCTCTGCTGGATGGTGCTTGCTGCTCCTCGGGCACCACTGGACCTGCCTGCGAACCCGCTGCTGGCAGCCTTGGTGCCTCACGTCCTCTCCATTTACTGACAGGGATCCAAGAGGCACGCAGGACTCTTTCATGGGCTCTGCAGGAGGGGTCTGGGCACGTGCTGTGCTCATTTGTATTTTCAGGCTCATTAAAAGAACCATGCCTGCTTTGTGGTGTGCAAAGCTCTGGAACAGCTCCAGAGCCCCGAGTCACAGGCCACAGACATGGGCTAGGGCACAAAGCAAGCCCAAGGCGGCCAGGGGACAGGGACTGAAGGGCTCTGCAAGAGCAGAGCGTGGCTGATGCCTGCAGCAGTACATAGACCCTGCAAACAACTGTCTCCCTTCTCTGCCTTGGAGCAAGACTTGTTCATGTTGTTGTGGTTGAGAGGCTCTCCCTGCTGCCATGTGCCTTGAATATTGATGGGAATCCATTTCTCCCTGCTGAAGGAAGCTCAGAGTCAGCTTGCACTAGGAGGATCTACAAATGCATTAAGTAAGATAAAGAGAGGTGTAAGCATCTTCTGCCCCAAGCAGGTAAGATTTGTCCCCAGAGTCTAGCAGGGAGATGGCATCACCTATCTGTGGCTGTCCTGGCTGCAGTTTGGTCCAAGAAGATGCCACAACTCTGCTGCATTTTGAGCATATTTCAGCTGTATTAGTGAAAGAATGACATGGTTGTGGTGTCTTGGACTGAACACTGTGGTTTGCATTTTATTTTCTCTTTCTGTCTGCTAGTTTTTTGTTTGGCTTAATCACAGTGGACTGTTTAGTGATTGATGGTAAGTTACATCATTACAAGTCCTTGGAATAGACTTGTTTTTTTCCAAGACTCCAGGATTGGATGGTAGTTGGTAGGGAAAGCAGCACCATATCAACAATATACTACTGTAGTAGGGTGATGTCCCCCTTGAGTGTGGGTCTGTGTGTATACAACCATGGATATGCCCTGATCCTTTGCAGAAATGCAGGATCAGGCTGCTGAGCTTGTGACATGTGTTGGCTGAGGGATATGCCTACCTTTGTAGAACCCGCATCTTCTGAAGCAAGACCCACGTCTTCTGCTCCATCACTTCCTGGCATTGCCATTCACTCCTTCCCATCTGACAGAACTCAAGCTGAAGGCCCAGGATCCCTTGTAGGACATTGTTTTTAATAACTAAGGATATGAAGAGCTCTTGTATCTCATGGGTTACATGTTCTTAGCAGTGTTCCTGCGACCCTACAGCAAGATGGTGGAGTGGGTGGCAGCAATGCATCAAATGAGGGATTTAAGGAGGAAAATGTCTGAAGATTTCAGCTATACAGGAAGCTTTTCTCAGCTTGCTTGGCCAATTATCTGCGGTACTGCAGAACTAAGCCTGGCTAGCTAGCAGTTGCATTTCCTTGGTGTAAAATTCACCTCTATGCTGCGGGAGAACATTTAACTAGAGAGATTTTGTGGCAAGGAAAGATCAAAATTCTTGCAGGAATCAGGATTGCGTTTATGGGCCATTGTCATCTGTGGCAAATTTTGTCAGCTCTCTAAACATATGTCTAGATTGATGACAGGAATTAATATAAATCCAAATGTAGGATTTTGAAGCAAAGAAAAGAGAAGCTGAGTCAGAGAAATGACCAAAGAGTTATTACTTTGTCTGTGATAGGATAGGAAATAAAAATATGGCATTTATACCTTGCCACTGACCTAAAGCACTTCAAGGAAAGGAGCACCCAGACCTGCAGGTCTTTAAGGTCATGATAGTCTCGTTGAGCTGCACAACACAGGGTGATTTTTCTGAGCCGATAAAGGGGAGGACTGCAGCAATTGTCGCTCTCTGTTACGTGTTGCGAATTATTGACAATCAGCCCAAAAGTTTTCCAGTACAATTCATGATATTGTGAAACTTGGAATTGGAACTATGGTTGATTTGGAGAGAGCTAGAAATTGCTTATGATCTCCCTGTGTCGGGTGCTTCATTTATGAATAAATACAGCAAGTACACCCCAGACGATTCCTTTCTGATATCAGAAATCATCAGTTAGAGAGGTTCCTTGAATTCAGTATTTTAGGTCAGCCAGCTGTAACTTGACTTTCATTTTTTTTCCCATGAAATTAAAGCAAATCTTCAGCGATTTTCTTTCATTTCCTATGAATATTAAAGCCCATGAGCTCCTTTGGTGAGGCTGGTGATGGATCTGCCCATCTCTATGGCTCTGTGAGAAGTGTTCCTGGAAAGGGAAGGGCTCGTTTGCAGCAACTGAAATGGAAATGTCAAAATCCCACTTTGTTCCTGTCCATCCTGTGGGGTGGGGCACGAAATATGCTGGCAGAGCACTGTTGGGAGTACTGGTGCAAGAGATGATTGCATCGCAGCAAATTCAAGCCATGCTTAATTTGCAAACACAAGTATTCTCTATGGAAACCCGACTTGCAGAACCCTGCTCATCTAACAGAAGAGCAAACAGGACTGTCCAACCTCTGTGCTCTCACACAGTTAATTGGCGTGGCTCCAAACCGCAAGCCCAAATCCTTGTGATAAAAGGCTCGTGGACGGCCTGTCGCCTCTGAACCAAAGCTCCTGCTGGCGTTAATTCCACTGACGTCAGCTTGGGCGGCCCGGCAGAGAATTTGCTCCCCGGAATTATTCTAGGCAATTGTTTAGTGAATAATTTGGGATAATGAAAACATGGAGGGGAGGAATTGGAAAGTTGTTCACAGCCAATTCACAAAAGGAGGAATGGAGGAATTTATCATGTCAATGGTTTGCCTATGAATTATTCACTCACTTTCACGAAAGAAAAAAAAAAAGAAAGAAAAGGAAGAAAAGAACCCAAAACAACCCACGCAATCCAAGATTAAGTTCACTGCCATTGCCATAATGTGTTTTAAATGTGCTTGTTGCTGTAATGCCCCCTGACCTGTTCCCATGTGTTGAATTACCCGTCACACGCGTGACACGCGAGTCCCACCGCTGGAAGGGAAATGGTCCCCAGGGCAGTAAATGGAAGCAAAACAGCAGTGCTAACTCCAGGAACGATGCCAGGGAGGCTATAAATAAGAGGAAAGGCTATTAACAGTGTAACCTGATGCTGCTATACCAATGATGGGAGGAGACCAGGTAGCAGCAAGGGACATTACAGCAATGTTTTAATGTCTCTGCGCACTGGAGCATTCATTTGGCAGCAGGAATGGAAAAGCCATTGAAAAGGGGTTGATGGAAGGAGTGGTAAAAGAAAAGAAATCTTGGCAAATGATAGAAGGTCAGGAAAGGAGTGCTGGGAGATAGCAAAAGGTCATTCTCTATCATAGTCTTTGCTGTGTGCATGCTCAGGCAGAAAACCCCAGCTGGAGATTGGAAAGAGATGAGTTAAGCTTACAGACCAGCCTCTTCATGAAGAGGAAGGGCAGGACCAGGCAGCTGTGCACTTCTGCACGATGCTTGGAATAAATTATGTACTTGTATATTGCTCGAGATGGGAGTCTGGGGACTCTGCTTCTAAGGTGAGGCTGGGAAAATAATCTAGAAAGTGGACAAATGGTACAGTTTGTGGTTTTGTGTAGTGTTTCCCACATGATGATTTTAATCTGTGTTGATTTAGCTAAAAATGTGATTTATACTCCATTCATGCTACCATAGGAAGGTATGCCCTCACAAGGGTTTTCAAGATACTTGCTAAATGGGTTTAAAACTTTGAGTAGAAAGTGGTATAATAATTCCTGGAAGAGGAAGGATCTTATTCTCATTTTCATAAAATAACGGTGCTAAAATGGAACCAATTTTTTAAGGAGCTAAGCTTATAAAGCTAAACTGAATTTTCACTGAAGAAACACATTTTTAGACCAAGAAAAAAAAATGAAGTGGATTATCATCTATCACTTGCATTGCATAGTATCCTCATACCTTTCTTAAGATCTTATTTTTGCTAGTTTCCCTATGACAATGGAGTGAGTTGTCGCTCTTGCCTCATAGCCAACATTGTGGAAGTTCGAAGGGCCACAAGTTACCTGTGTTCCTAAATCCCTGAAGAGCTGAGAACTAGTTGAGAGAGGAGAGGAAGAAAAGCTGTGGGATATCTACAAACACTGTCCCTTCCAGCCCGAGGAGTCTTGACTTGATGAAACGTGTACGTCTGGTGATGCCTTCAGCCTCTCCAGCATGCTCCATCTCACTAAAACTGGCTCTCATTGCACCATCCACGCAGCATTGTTGCCTGCCTGGCCAGCAAGGCTGGAGCCAGTGTTGAAGTTATAATATTGAGGTTGCTCCTATCCCTTGGCTTCCCCAGGAAGGGGGAACCCCTCCAGGAAAACCTGAACTCTGCTGGAGCAATGCTCTAATCTAACCCTGGAAGCAAAAGACCAAAGCCCGGACTTCTAAAAATGCTCGCTAGCTTTGAATGTCTGCTTCACACATTTCTAGAAATGGAGGTTCAAAAAGGGTCTAGCGTTTTGGAGAAATCCAAGCCCCATGACCATGCTTCCATTTCGGCTCTGAACACAGGGATAAGAAGGATAGGACCAAGGATCTGCTCCCTTGTGCTTTCAGCTTCCCAGACTGTGAAGGAAATGCTTCACTGCGTGAAGAGCAGACAGGGAGCTCATGCTGGGCCAGAACTGAACCCTCTGTTAATTCAGAGATGGAGAGTGCCACATATTCTGGTTTTGTAAATACAGATGGCTCTCCAGCATAGTAACAAATGGTGGGAGAAGGGTTGTATTACTCCTAAGTGATTTTTGCTGTTGCTGCTGGGATAAAATGCTGCTTGGACAACGTTCCTAGGGAAGTGCTGCTTGTAAGCAGCTATTAATCTTAGGAAGTGTTGCAGAAAACACGTGTCTGAAGCATCACATTCATTTCTGGTGTGTGTTTTGATATTGTCCAGGATACAGCTGAAGGATAATGTGTGAGAGGGAGACAGAGAAAGGACAACCTAAAAGCTTCATTAGGATTTCATCTTTGGGAAGATAATTCTAAAGGTTCAGTTTGGTAGTTCCTTGTGCTTTCTAAAGACAAGATCTAAGGTGGAACGATTAGTTAAAGGTGAATTTGTGGGAGGAGGGCAGGGATATGCAAGGAAATTACATTTGTTGATGCACCCCTTGCTCTGTCCTGCTCAACAGCAGTTAATGTGAACATCTGGAATTAACTGTTTGGAAGTAAAACCATGTGTTGTCTATTTTGCAAAATGCTGTTCCTCTATCTCTCTAACAGGATAGTCTTTGGCTTGAGTAGGATAAGAGCCAAGGTAAAGGTGGGAGATCTGCTGTCTTGCTGGGGCTCTGGTCCTGCAGAGTCAGAAAAATGTGCATTACACCCACGATGATAGTGGTCTTAAGGTGAAGGCTGTCCTCAACAAGGGCTATAGCAGGACAAAATGCAGTAACTGAGCCAACAGTGCCTTGTACTCTGCCTTTGCAGGGTGTCTTCTCTGCGTGGGTGAGGAAAGGTCATTGCTCTTCAATTATATCTCTCTTGTGAACAGAACGAGCTTTCTTCTCGTTCCTCTTGCTTCAGCTTTGACACCACAACAGCAAACACGTAGTAATAACAGGCTTGTCTCAGTGCACGGCTCTTTGCAGGAACTTTGACCCAGGCACGAGCGGCTGGAGCCAAGTCAGTCCCAGCCTACGTGCTAAGTACCTCCAACTTCGTGACTTCACCTCCTGCTCTCAGGATCAACAAGATGAGGTTGGAACAAGTCCTGTACTAGGAGATATCTCTTGAGTTGCGCCAGAAACAGCCAGAAAATGAGTGAAGAGAATCACAGTCAGGTGTTGAAATTTTCCTTGGAGTGAACAATAGCTTTTCCTTGGGAAGCTGGGGAGAAATTCATCCCTGAATCCGATTGTAGAGGTCAGGATCTTAGTGCGTGTTTTTACATAAGGACAACCAGAGAAACCTTTGTTTTTTGAAGAAAGAATGAAGGGAATTGGGAAAGGAAAACAGTTTACTTTTCCCAAAAATGACTTTTGCATTTCTTGCATTCCTTGCCCAATTTTCACCGAAAAGCGGATGAAAAAGAGACTGGATAAGCAGGACAGGGTGCAAAAAGTGGCCTGAAAGCTCTGTGTAAAGCTACAATGTAAAGCTGTGTTGCTTTATGGTTGAAACACCTTTTGGGGGGTTGTTGCTGCTGCATATCTCAGATCTGCGACCCAAGACAGCTCTGTGTGATGGTTCATTTGAGTTTTATCTATAAGGAAAGAGGGACTTTTAGCACTGTCCATGAAACGAGCGTGGAGATGCTTTGATTTTCCTGTGCTGGGAAGATTTTAGCAGGAGAGACTGGACTTGGTGCTGGCAGATGAATTAATAGTGGGTTTTGTGATAAAAAGATGAAAACAATTGAGTGTTTGCAGGATTTGTGTGTATATGTGGACATGTATGTTTGCTGAGATTTTATGAGGGGAATAATAATATCACATGTCATTAATTCAGGGATAAGCTATGGTCCTTTGGGGTTGAAATGTGTCAGGGCTTAGTGTGTGGTACATGAATGGTGGGAAATGCGTGATCAGGGATCGGTGTTTGAAGCAGGAGCTTCAATCTCAGTCTTCAATCTCAGTGAAGGAAATGAGTTGTCTGTGTAGGGATTGATTTTGGTGTAGCACAAACTTAATTTATTTCAAAAAAAAAAAAAAAAGAAAAGATTTCATATACAAAACCCAGACTGTACTTCTCTCATCCACCCCACTTAGGAAGTGAGCCTGTGGTGTATTTCATGCCATTTCCTTATGGTTCTGGAAACCCTTACTGAGATTACAGTATAGATGGAGACTGTACTTTGCTTGCAAGTAGATTCAAGGATAAAACGACAGATGTCTTTCATTAAGCATCTCTGGGACGAGCTGTTCAGGAGGCAATATGTATTCAGATGCTATCAATGTTTCATAAAGCTGTAATAGATGTTATCATAGATCCGCCATTCAATATTTATTGCACCATAATCACTGATAGATTGCACCAGGGCTCTCCACCTTACCCTCCCTTGCTGTCTCCCCACAAGACATGCACCCAGGTGTGCAGGATTTAAATGAAGTGCAGATCCAGCGCCACAGTAAATTTGAAGGAGTTTGAAGCTGTTTGTTACTTTGGGGACTTTTGGACCCAATGATAATGAAAGAAATCTGTTTGCAGGAGGCATTTTTATGGAAAGGTTTCAAAGTGAATTGGCTCAGAGTTAATCCCTGGGCTGAGGCCATTAGAAATCATTTAAGCTGCAGTGAGGCAGTGGGCTCTATCTCCAAGTCTGTGGGTGTTGGAAAGCAAAGTCTTAAAATTATTGGCTTGGAAGCTGAGAGTCCTGCTGGGCAGCTGCGGTAAATCGATGTGGGTAGAAGAGACTCCAGTTGCAGGAACTGGAGAATGTCCTGGGCAGGATGGTTCGGAGCTGAAACTTTCCCTTCCTTACCCCATCACTCTCTTACTGAACTTTCAGAGCAATTATGATGATTTCACGGGAGCTGCATAGGGAATAGAGTGGACTGGACAGATTTATAGTCTCTTTTCCAAAGAGCCTAATGGATGAAGTTTTAGGGCCTGTGTCACAGAGGAGGTCAGACCCCCTGGCTGTAATAATCTTTTCTGACCTCTAGACCCAGTAGTCTAAGGGGGGAAGCTCTCACTATCTTCACTTATTTTTAAGTTAGAGCAGCTTTTAAAAAGCACTTGGTTTGATATCGTAGGACATCCTAATTAAGACATTGGAGCCATCCAATATCTTTGTGGGGCACCTTGAATGGATGGGGTTTGGTAAAGGTTTCTAAAAGGAGTCCTGAAAGGCAAACCCTCATCAAAAAGTTTTGTTCCTCATCTAGGGCTGGTCTTGACCGTTTTACATTTAGTGTCTCCAACAATGAGTCAGAGGAAGGCAAAAAAGAAAATAGTCCATTAAACCTTCATTGAGAAATGTTGAAAGTGACACAAACACCATGGAAGAAATGTGGCCCTTGCAGAGACCTCATTAATGAGAAAGAGCATCAGGATTGTTTGGCAGCCCTAGGCCCAGTAAAGTCTGCGTTTAAGTATGATCCAATGTCAGACCATTCATCTCACTTAGACCATCTAAAAAACATTTCTCTCTCTTGGTAGTGCAGGCAACCTAGATGAATAAATAGTTGAAAATGTCTAACTCTTAGCTGGCTAAAGCTGGGGAGGGAAGCCTATGTGTGGAAACAAGGAAGGCAGACCATACTGAAAACATGAAATAGTGAGGTCTAAATGAACTCCAGGAAGATGATGGGTTCGTGATGAACAACTTGTGATCCTGTGATCAGTTCTGAGCAGGAAGGGAACTTAATTCTGTATCTGATACTGTCTGCAGTTGATGTCTACAATTCTAAAGGGTGTGGACATATTTGAGGAGATTCAAAGAAGAGCCAGAAAAATGACTAATGGATGGGACGCCACACCTTTCAGAGAGCAAGTCAAGGAGGGTGGTTTGCTTAGTTAAGTAATGGGAGGGTTAATAGCTGGTTGATGGCACTGTTACACAGGGAACAGAACCAAAGTACTGGAGAGCTTCACAAAATGGAAAAAACCTTCACAAGACTGAGAGACTGGAAGGAGTTTCCAGGACAAACCAGCCAGAAGTAAGGTGATGTTTTTTAACAGTGAAAGAAATGATTTGGGCAAACTGCCATAGCCGCTGGTGGGTTTCCTATCGTTGGGTATTTGGAAAGCAATTAACTCCAAAAGGTCTTTTGCAACTGTTGTATGATGGGTTCTGTTTGGTTTTTCCCAGAGAAGTTTAAGTAGGATCAGGAGCTGTTTGGAAGAGCCAAAGAAACACCTCCGTTTTACCCTCTCTCCAGCCTCATAGGACCCTGGGGGGAAGTAAACCATAAGGAATGTGTGCACGTGTGTGTGTTATGAGGATGTGTAAGAAATATTGGCCCGAAGGCTCACAATGGTCTTGACATTTGGAGTGTAAATGAGATAAAAAAAAAAAAGATTCTCTTCAAAATAAAGTGCCTGTGAATACATTAGGTGCCAAAAGAGTTAGAGTTTCTGGAACAGTATGGGAGAGGAGGAGGTCTGGGCTGCTGCCAGGGCCCTTGGGTAGCACTGAAATCGCAGGCAATGGGGGAACTGATCTTCATCACTCCCTCCATTACTTTCATTTAAAAACAAACTTCCTTAAACCAAGCATCAGCTTTATAAATGAACAGGATTTTAGCTCTGGGTCTCCATTAATCACTGGAGCTGTTCTCACTTTGGAGCCCAGCATGAGCGCTGGAGTTTAATGAGCTGGTTCACAGGGTAGCCAGGGAACATTTTTATTTGGCTCTTTCAGGCCCTGTGAGCCCCCCAGGTTTGACTCCGAGTTTCCATGAAACAGAAAACATTTGCTGATGTAAGGGAGCCTGAAATAACTAAAAGGCTTGGGGGCTGCTGACACTTGAATAAATCCAAATGTCTTGGTATTTGGTTAAACTTGAATCTGAATATTTGTGTGTGTTTTTTACAACACTTACTTGCCTCAGGGAGCAATTTGTGGAGCTGAAATAATCCAAGATTTTTTTTTTCTTGCCTGGTGTTTCCACCTTTCCAAAAGTGAAAAGCCTTGAGAAGATTGGATCATGCATTATTTTTTACCCTTGCAACTAGTTCCCAGAAGCTTAGAACTCAAGCTCTGAAAAATGCACAAGGCAAGTCCTCGACCTGCCCCTGCTCCTGAAATGCCAATGGGGAAGCCGAGACTGGTCCATTCCTCTCCTGGATAAAACCGAGTGGGTTCTGAGTCGAGACCACATCCCCTTGAGGTGTCTTGGCAGGAGTAGGACCCCAGTTTTCCCAAAACTCACCAGCTCTTTTTACTTGGGTAGGAAGTTTTACCCCCTTCCGTTCTCCTGAATTGAATTTCAGTTTCCTGAGGAGAACTGGCTTTCTGACAACTTGGCTTGATCTCTTATTACGTGTAACACACAACCTCCTTAATATTACACATGGCATGCTTAACTGCTTAATCTACGCTGGGAAATATTGCCAAGTGCAGCCATTCTGTTGACACATCATTTGCATGACAAACTAGTATATTTTCCACCACAAACAGGATGCTTCTGTGAGTGATCAGTCTACAGATTTACAAGCTACAAGCAATGTAAGAGCTCAACGCCTACAGTTAGTGAATATAGCCCAATATCATGCCTGGGGAAGCAATGGAAGATCCTTTCTTCCAGAAGGAAGGCAGAGACACAAAACTTGTCTGCACAGGGGAATGAGATGGTGCAGCTATTCCGAAATGACTTTGTATGTGGACATTCTCTTTGGATTAATTTTTTTTTTTTTTTAATTTCTATTTTTCCCCCTCAGAATGATTATTCTTGTTTGGATAAGGCTGGAAGTGCAGCTTGTTCCCTAGACAAAGGAGCAATCCTGCTGTTCCCAAGCATGGCCAGGTGCCCACTGAGGCTCGCTGCAGGGAGCTGGTGGCTAGTGGCTCTGACTTGAGCAGACCTTCATGTGCATAAGTGCATTGCACAGACAATTTGTGCGATAGCATGCAGCGAGTCTGCGCCAGAGCAGCAGACTGAGTCTGTCTCTTCTCGATCCCAAGTCCACCTCTTCCACCTCTAGACCAATTTTTCTGGTATCACGCATCCGTGCATCTATCTGCATCCCCACCTAATCTTTTGACTTGGCACACGTTATTGTGGAGTACATCAACCACTAACAAGCGTGTATCGCTCCTCTGATGCCCTGCTCTATGGGACAGCGTCACCTTCTAGCTTTTAGTCATATTAGGCTTGCAATCACAAAGCACCCCGTAACGCTTCAAGGCCTTTGAAAACCCAAGGCTGACATCTTCAAGTCTAATTTGACACATTTCCAACAGGGGAAGCATTTATTACATTAGACAAGTTGATGCAGCTCTCAGGTTGGGAATTGCACTTATTTGCTATAATAACGGAGTTATGTCCTCTTCCCTTTATTGTGTTATCTCTCTTTAATCATGCAGAGGCGCTCCTCAGTAATTTTAATCAAAGGCTCAAGCATCACTTATCTGGAGACTAATGACTCAACTCAATGAGAGGAGAAACTTTGAAGAGCTTGCAGTTGAGCTGGGAGGAGTGAAAAAAGAGAGTTGGTCTGAAACTTTTTTTTTTCTGTGTTAACATGATGTGTCGTTATTTCACCTAATATTAGCCAGAAATCCTTTGTGCATCTTGTAAGTGGGGGAAAATCCTGTGATTTGCCACTTTCCCCAAATAGGTTGCATTTAACAGCGTGATTATGAGAACTAGGCATATACTTTCATGAGAAAGACATTTTCGTTCATTCCAAAAAAAAAAAAAAAAAGAAAGTTTAGTTAAAACTGGTATTTTCTGTAGAGAAAAAGCCTGTTTTGCACAATCTACTTCCTTGTTTGAGGAGAATATTTGAAAGACGTTTTTCTTAGAATTAATCTTTTATCTGGAAATGCCATTTCTAACAAGAGATGAAGGGATCTTCTTTTTTTCTTTTTTTGACTGAAAAGAGAAATTTTTGATTAAGCCCTTAAAAATTTGTAATAAAAATCCTAAAGGGGTTATAAAAGGAAGTTTTCATGTGAGGTTTATAAATACCGGTTTTCCGGTCAGTGCTAATTCCTGCTATTTACACCGAAATAGATCATGTTCTATTCAGAACATGAAACAGAATAAAAATGTTCTGCTTTATACTTTTTTATGAGTGAATACTGTCGTGCTTCTGACTCAGAGATTATCTCTTTCTGCATGGCACAAAAGCACTGCTTGGAATTTGCTCTCTCCAGGTCAAGATTTTCAAAAATGGGCTCTCAGTTTGTGGCAAAGTGTGGGTCCAGCTATGGGCACCAGGAACTTTTCAAAAAGGAGGCTTTTTAGGTGGTCTTGGCTAGAGCTAGTAGCAGTGAATCTTCCAAAACTGCAAGTGCTGGTTGAATGACTTGACCCTAATAGAGGTCTCCAGCAGCCCACTTTGCCCGCTTTCTAGCTAAGGACATTAATGCATGCAGTCAGTAAATAATTTGAGAATTTACAGTAAGGGATCTCAATCCTGGAAGGAAATCGGGGATTGCTAATGTGCCATGCAAGCCCACAGGAGATCCAAGCTTCCTGAGGAGCTGGTTTTGCTGCTAGGTTGTCCATTGCTGCAAGACCTCCTTCCTTCCTCCTTAAAAGGAATGAAAATTAAAATGATAATTGTCATCAAAGTGAAGGCACTTTTGCAGTGACAAGCATCTCCTATTTCACTATGGTTTTCCAGATTCCCCTTTCTGGACCTCTTTGCACCTTGCAGTGAGACGCTCTTCGGCCTCACATTTTGATGTTCTCTTTTGCCCGTGGCTCCCCATCTTCCTCCTCCGGAGTGGCTGTTGTTTAGAGGTGATTTACGGCTGTTGGCAAGTCAAAACCAGCGGGAGCTCCTGGGAGGGACTTGCTGTAATGATCAGGATGAGCCAAACACGCCCAACTGCGCCAGATGGTTGCAGTGTATCCCTCACAGCGGATCTCAGAGCAGACGGATGCTACATAAACATTTCACAACAACCATGTTGTTGTTGTTATTGATGCAATTAATACTATTTGTAAGCGTTCTATTAACATAAACACAGTACCATAAGAATGAACACATATTTAGCATGATTACTTATCTAAGGGTTTCTATCACTAATGCTATCTGCTGTTAAAACTTGTGATGCATTAGTAACATGCTTTGTTTTCCAAAGGGTGACATGATTGGGAAAAGGTCATTTGGGAATGAAAATGTCTGATTTTGATTTTTGTGCTTAATTTTTTATTTGCCCAAGTTAGGCTGGATGAAATGCATCCAAAGTTTGGGTTTAAGGAAAAAGCTAATTTTCCTCTTGAGTTATAAAATTAATATCTTTGATCTTTAGATTAAACTTTTAGATTTGGAGCTAATTTGACCTAGAGAGAAAAAGCAAGCAGGCCTCTCGAGTACTTTCTTGCCCAGCTTGTCACACCATGGCATGTGTCTTTTACGTATGGAGTCCCAGAAGATGGAGAGGACTCGTCACAAGTTTTCAGCTGTGAAATGGGCCTCTTAAATGCTCTTGCATGTGATGAGTCCCCAAAAGCTGCCAAGTACCAAGGCCTCTTCTCTAGAGAGTTGTCACCTAAAGAGGTGGTAGAAACTCTATTCCTGGAGATATTCAGTGCTTACCAGCACCTGGTAGATCCCTCAAGAACTTGAGATAATGCTGATGCTTGTCCTTTGTCAAGAAACAGTTTGGGTTAGAGACCTCCAGAGGTACCTTCCACCTTAAATTATTCTATGATTCTCTGATATTGGTAAAAATCCCTTTTTGATGCACTTGTACCTAGGGCATGTATATTCCTTAAAAAATCTGGCCTAGTCTTTTCTGCTCCAACAGACTCCTTTGAAAATCCCAGGTGAGGCTATAAATGGCTTTACAGGATATTTCTCATCTATACATATCGAATCTAATAAGGGAGTTGGAAGTTTCTGATCGATAAAATAACATGGGAAAGATTCATGGTATGTGTTTTGTACCCCTCCCTTCCCTGCCGCTGGCTAGCCCATGCTTTGTTAATGTGCATTGATTATGTTCTGAGGAATTTACTGCACTGTTAGAAAATCATCTAGGGATTTATTAGGTTGGCTTTAAATACTGAAAATGAATCATTGCCCTCAAACACTTGAAATGTATCTGAGTCTAATGCATATGTTCTGGAGAGGAAGGTTATATCCAGTGGTGAACCAGAATGGTTTTTACTCTTCCAAGAAATACTATTTTCAAAGTAACAAATAGGTTAAACAGAGTTTATTAGGGTGTGTTGTCCAGGAACAGGTAGGAATCATGAATTCCCCCTTCCTCTCTGCTTAATTGGAGATAAGAGCAGGGCAGCACTAGGAATGTAGACTTGAAGATTGCAAGGGTCATAGAGTGAAACAGGTGATGAGGGCAAAGCCTGATTGCTCGTGTTGTAACTGCAGATGAGAGATTTTTCACTATGGGTTTTTCGTGAGAGATCAGTGGCCCTTGGCTCTCTGCCTCCCATCACAAATTCGAGAGGCTCCCCCTAGATTTGGATGACTACGAAGGAGATGGGTTGGCAGTTTCATTTCAAACAGAAGAGGAATGCCAAGGATTTTTCTTAGATTTTAAAGATCTGGCTCAAGCCAAAACGTGAGATGGGCCACTAGCCAAGAAGACAATAAACTCTTTTTTGAAAGGACCATTCATACTTCTGGTTCCTGCAGTGCTTTGCTGCAGGGGAGTTGCTTAGGGTTTCCAGCTGATAAAGTCATAGCAATAATAATAATAATGGTAAGAGACTGAGGTCCGCACTTCCTATTCTTTTTTTTTCCCCACAACATGATCCAAGCTGTGAATTTCAACTAGTTCTTCATTCCCATGCAAGAGATATTGCGCTGACAGGTCTGTAATCAGACCAGCTGAGGGTCTACTCTAATTTACATCACTTGGTTGCATCCTTCATCCATGAGCTTAGAAGCTCTCCTGCTTTGCCAGTCCAAAATGCACCTTCAGGCCATGTCAAAAGATCTCCATAAAGGGCTCAAAAATTTCCCTGCAAGCACTGTTTTCCTCTGATATCAAGGTCCCCTCTAAAGCAGGTATCTCAGCTAGGGGCCTGCAGCTGTGGAAGTGAGAAGTTCTCCTTCCCTCCACCCCATAGAGACCTGGCCTGTATCCACTGATGCATAAGAGGAATCCAAGGGGACTTGCAGAGAAGGAACAAGGCAAGTCTAATCTATCATTCCAGATGTAAAGAGCAATAACAAAGAGTTAAAATGAGTTAGATAAGTAAAAAACAGAAGTATGAAAGGAACTGCTGAGCACCTTGCATCATACCGCTGACGGGTAGCCAGGAGACTGTCATTTAAGTGCAGAGCTCTCGCTGTGACCAAAGCGTTGGCTGGCACCGCTGCTTCCATCTCGAGTTTCCATCACATCTAAGCAAACAGCCCTTATCAGAGTAGGAAGAGGGGCACATGGAGGGGACAGCACAAGATTTACTAAGGGCTAGTGCTCAGGGGCAGGCAGAGCACAAGGGAGGGCACGAGGCCAGGTTCTCAGCTGCTATAAATTAATGTCGCTCCATCAACGTCAGGAAACACGTGCTGAATTAAGCCACCTCTCCGGTTTCAGCTGCTGGGGCCCAGCTTGGGTATCGGCAGCAAAACACTGCTCCGAATTTCTGGAGCTAGGTACTCTGCAAAGGCTTGAGCCTCTTTGCTTTGGTGCCTGGACTGGAAAACTTTGGTCCAGCGCTTCAAACCGGAGGCTGCATGTTAGACAAAATAGTATAAACTTTAGGAGAGATCTTGGATAATCTTAAGTTGACTATTTTTTTTTTTTGTCTGTGAAAAACATCCTTGTTCTATTTTATCCTTGTAGAAATTAAGATTTCTGGAGGTGTCAGTTTTGTTGGAAGTGTTCATTTCTTTTCTTTGGGAGGGAACTGAAATGCTTCCCTTCAGGCTGACATCAAGTTGTATAGTCGGAACTGCCACAAGCGGGGCCTTCTGGATGGAAGTTGTCACCTGAAACATTTCTGTCAGAAAAATCAGAATGGATTTAATCAAACTGTTTTGCAAATTCATGTTGAATTGGGATGGTGAACAAAGAAACCTCTGCACAACATCTGGTGTTCTGCCTTTCAACAATTTTAAAATGAAATGAGCTTTAATTAAAAAGGAATTTTTTTTGGACACTTAATTCCTTTTCACTAAAATGGATATGTAAAGAGAACAAATTAGCCATTGCATTTGAATCCAAAGAATAGATTTTGTTCTTATCAAGATGGTTTTCTCATTATTTGATACTGCGACCAAAAGAGAAATCAGTTATTTGCATGTCTCCCGGTGGATGCTCATGACCTCACCGGCTAAACTGCCTCTCCTCTTTATCACAGCGTTCAGGGAGATGCTCAGCACCATGATACAGATGCCAGCCCAGCCTGGCAGTCTGGTGCTTGTCCCACAGCTTTCCTGGGGCTGAATGGCAGCGTGGGCAGAAGCAAAGTTGATGCTTGCTGCATGAAAATGAGTTGTTTAGACATTCCAGAATGGAAATTCAATGCCATTCCAGTTCTGCATTTTTTCCCCCTCCTTATATGTTGAATTTTCTGTTCCTGTTTGGAACAAGCAAATGTCAAAACATGAGTTTTGAATGTTTACCGTCTTGGTCTTGGAGCCATTCAGCAATGAACCAAGTATCTCAATACAAAATCATGTGGTGCTGGTGGTTTATTGCTCCCTCGTAACACGCAAGCATCAAGTGCAGCTCAGGCTGCAGTGAGATTTCCAAGCCAGCCTGGAGATACCTGGTCTTTGCTCAGTTATTGAAGGCAGTGCTCTGTAAGCTCCATCCCTTCCTCGATCTGATTTTGCACCCTTGCTTGGAGCTGCTATGATGCCAGTCCAACCAGGCTCTTGTGTCCCCAATGCCTCCTACAGCTGGTGAGGGAAAAAGCACCATCCAAACAGGCCCTAGTGCAAGTTCAGGACGGGGACGGGGTGAGGCAAGGTGTCCCATGGGTGTCTCTGACTTGTGTGGCATATGCTGCATCATCCACTGCATCTGCTGGGTCTGTGAATCAGCAGGGTGGACACGAAGTCTCTAGAGGAGGGCCACCAGCCCATATTTTTTAACGAGTTAGCCCACAGCAGGATCTTCTCTGCCCAGTTTACCTCCCTCTCCCAGTGAAATACGGGCCTGGGGCATCCATGCCAGTGCATCAAATCTCCTGACTTCATTTGCTTGCGGTGAGCCAGCGTGAGGTGGCTGCGGAGAGAGGACTCTGTGACCTGGATTTCCCTTCTCCCTTGGCTGCGGAGTTTTGCTCTGCCGAAGCCTAATTACATGCAGGCAAACATCACTTGTGGAGCTGGACTCCCATCTCGGCTTCTAAATAAAACCTTTCACACGGCGGAGAGGAAGAGGAATGAACGGCTACAGAGCTATTAACACTAGCATGGCAGTTAATGAGTCTTAAAGAAATCATGTATTTCCCTGGCTGTTTGTCAGAGGCCAGTGGCAGCTGGACCTGCTTTTAACAGTGGTCTATTTTACTGCAGCCTTTTCCTCCTCCTTTTAAAGTCACTTAATATTTCATGAACTTCTGTAGGGCAAGGCATTAGCTTCCTTCTCCAGACCCTGATAACTCACTGTTTTTATTGCGGTTTAAATGCTTTATAGATGTAATAGTGAGACCTTCAAAGGTGCTTCCAGTGCAGCCTTCTTTTCTTTCTTCTCTGTATGGCCACAGCTAACAGTGGACAACACTATTCAGGGGTACCGCTCTTGATGCTGAAGGTAGCACCTAAAAACCTCCAACCAAGCAAGGTCCTCTTCAGCTAGACCTTGCAAGCATGTTAAAAAATCCAAAAAACAACGAAACAAAATTAAAAAAAACCACTCAGATGGGGCCGAGTCTTCAATATGACCTAGCACAGGTCTGCCTTTGGAGGGGTACTATTTATCAGGATGAAGGATGCATGCTTGACAGATTGGAAACGATAAAATCCTGGGGAGGACCATGCTGGGGTGTCTCTGGTGTGAGATGAATCCTAATTTGGCAGCGATATAAAAGGGAGAGAAGTTTTCAAGTTTTCTGGATGTTTCATTGCTGTTGCTACTACTTCACCTTTGGGGTGCTTATGATTTATCAGGCTTTGCTCTGAATTGAAAGATGGGTCCTCCTGTGATGGAGGAGTGGAGTCCATGCAGTTCCCTTCCATCTTTTTCTTGGTAGGAGATTAAGCCACTTTCCAGAATAAGGCAAGAATATTTTTTTCTGACGCAGCAACACAGGTGTTGTGAAGCCATGGTTGTCTGGAGAAGACTGTCTTGCATTTTGGTAAGACCTAGAGGCCTTCCAAGTCTGGAAGCCTGTCGCTGCTGATGACGACCACTGAAGAACAACATCCAAGGAGATGAAATGGGCAAAAGGTACAAGTGGAAGAGAGGTAAAACCGTGTTTATAAATGTTCTAAGTCATGATGACCTTGATTTGCAATGCTAGTGCTTGGCTTGCTTCAAGTATTCCTCACTGGCAACTAGTTACACTACTTTGCTCGTAAGACCCTATTTACATCACAGTAAAAGTCCTACAGCAGAGGGGATTAACTCCAAATACTCATCTCCCAAAAGTTCCTGCCAATATCCTCTGTTAATTCCAGAAGATAACCTTTTTGGTTGTTCATGTCTCTTTGAATTCACTTTCCAGCTGCAGGGATGCATGGCAGACAGGAATAGCTAGGGAAAAAGAAAATCTAAGAAAATGCTAAAAGAACACAAATGGGCAGAGAACAGATTTTAAAGTATATAAACACAGGTATTCACACTGGGAATACTATCCTTCCATTTAATCTAGGAGCTGATATACAGAGAGTGATGCAGATGGAAACTCATGTCCTGTTGCCTCTGTGTGTTGCCTGTAAGACTTTCTGCAAAGAGGAGCATCATAAAAAGACCTGAGCCTGCAGGGATGGGTCACAGTGCCGGACTCCTTGGAGATGTTATACCCCAATTTTGGCACTCAGGATCAGATAGAAAAGGGATGTACAAGCAGAGTACATTCTACAAAAAGCCAATTTGCTGAGAGGGACCCCGGCTGCTTATTCTATCTGGCAAAACTCCTGCAGCACCTCAGGGGAGACACAAGCTTGAAATCTTAATTAAAAAGCAGAAACCAGGGTTTCATGCTAGGCTGATATTGTGACTCTTTTCCCTTTATGGACAATTCATACACAAGCTCCTACTGTGTCTGTGGAATTGCTAATTTAAAGGAAGCTACAGATCTGTGCAATGCAGGACCCGTGTCAGCAGCATTCAACATCAGGAGAATGAAGGAGGGCACCGATCACCTTGGTTGTTAGACGCTTCCTCCCTTCCCTTCCCTTCCCTTCCCTTCCCTTCCCTTCCCTTCCCTTCCCTTCCCTTCCCTTCCCTTCCCTTCCC
>JAVCKT010024659.1:0-34014 GCA_032273925.1 Rhynchotus rufescens | reverse complement strand
TTATCGCGTATTTTGCTTATAACACCAATCATCAGGATTTCTGTTTTGGGAAATACTCAGTTATTTTCTCTAATTCTTGAATGAAGGAGAAGGATCCTTCTTGCCACGTTTTGAAAAAAAAATCAAGCTTGAATTCTTTCTTTGCTCTCTTTCCTCTTCCAGTCTTTCTCTATGTGACTCACGCATGCGATGGGAGCATTTCACGTCTCTGGGGCTGCATCTCAGTCTCCGTACACTTTTCTCTTTGTTTCTTAGCAAAACTTGCAGTCTGCTGCTTCTGTTGTGTGCTCATTGACTCATTCCAATGCATCCAGCTCCGGGGCTTGAAAGCGGCGAAATAAATGAGTGGTGGGGTCTGGCTGGAAAAGAGCCAGGGCGGGTTAATTTGCTCAGGGCTCTGCTTCTGTGATAGATGCCCCGTGCTGCTGCATCAGGATGTGCACATCTAGTAATGCTGCAATATTATAACTTTATTCACGATAGCGTGTGTGCGTGTGTTCCTTCTCTCTCTCTCTCTCTGGACAGAAGCACAGTTAACCCTACAAAGTTCTGCTGTACTGCAAACACTCTAGTTTTAACGTCAGCTTATTTTGGAAACATAAGTTTATAAACATATGTTTGTAAAATAACTGCACTTTTTAAGTGTGCAGACTGTTACTTTAAATCTTTCTACGTGCAGCTGCTTTTTATTATCACGAGTGTTGTCTTTTGTTACCTTCCAAATCTCAGTCAAGTGTGGGTGCAGTCACAAACTACATCAGATAGTTCTGCATTAAAATGAAGTCACTTCCAAGCACATACTCGGCTGGACGAGACTGCAAGAGAGTCGTTGAACTTAAGGCCAGAAGAGACCATGAGCTTGGGGTCTGACCCCCGGGTGTCACAGGCTGTTACGTTCCGTGAATTGCTGATGCTCCCCAGGCCCAAATTGGGAATTGGGTCCTCAGTGAACTGTGAATCAGTTTGTATATGTTTCTGAAGACATGAATATATATATTTTTAATACGCCTGCTTTGGGACCAAAAAGAAAACTGCTGCCAGCAGTTAGGAGACGTTTTTGACTTCATGTGTTTTGAGACTGCAGTAGAATTTCCAGCAAGGGAGGTGTCACTTGTTCTGTGTTTTTTGCAATTTAAAGGAAACCTTAGATAAGATTTTGTGCTGCCTTCCTTTCCAGTTGTGTTTTGATACTTTGTTCTTTAGAAAGTTCCCATTTTGGGGAAGTAGAAATTAATCTAGCTATAGTAATTGGTAATTGTTTTTTTTACCATTTGACCTCCTCCATGTTGTTATTTCTGAGCCTACTGTGAGGCTACAGCTCATATAGAAAAAGCAGAAAAAAAAGACAACACTATATCAAGCTGATGAGCATTTGGATTCAGTTTTCCTGAAGCTTAACTGTCTCATCAACTTTTATTTTATAAATCTTGAAGAATTTTCTGGCATTAATCTTGCCCTACTGAAGTCTATGCCAAGGTTTCCACAGGCTGAAGCACAGCCAGTTTTCACCCTTTCTGACTGTATAGATGTATCTTTTCTTTTATTTTCTTTATCATTGATGCTTTAGTAATTTCTTTTTTCCGTGTTGAAAGGAGGCTGGAGTTACCATCACTTTCTAGTGATGGAATTATTGGCAGTATGTCTGAGTCGGCAGTAGGTCTGAGTAGTAAATGGAAAAAAAACTACAGAGCGAAGCTGCAAAAGCAAAGAATGGATTTGTCCTTTAGGTTCAGTTGTTCATTTGTGGGTATACATGAAGTGCAGATCTCTGTGTCACAAACTGTGAATTTATTCTGGGGGGAAAAAATTAGACAAAGTGCGTGTCTGGTAATCATTGAAATCAGTTATTGAAATGAGCCTGCGCTGGAACTGAATCTTGATAGCGGTTTATTACTCTGACTCGTCACTTCTTGGCACTTCTTTTTCCTTTCACAGCACAGTAGACACTAACCTTGAATCACTGTAGTGATGGAAAATACTGGAGATAAAGAAATGTCCTTTTGTGAACCTGTATTTTTTATAAATTTTCTTGATGCAACTTAAGCATCTGAGAAGCATCTCTGGCTAGCACAGCAAAGAGCCATTTTTATTGAAGGGAAAGTCAAGAATTCCTGTCCTGGAGGAACATTTTAATTTATCTCAGGAGAACATCTCTTCAGCTGCTAGAATGCAGTGATTCCTGAGCTTTGCTGAGAAGCATTTTTCTTATATCCTATTCAGTGCCTTGGTAACTGTTTTGTAAATAAAATAGTGGTGTGTCTGTGTGTGCCCATGCACCTTGAGGACACACCTGCAAAAGACAGCACATATCTAAGTGAAAAAGAGTTGCTTTATTTTTCAATATAGGGGAAAGAAAAGGATGGTGAGGAGGATGATGACATGAGTTTCAGTGTGTGCAGGCCTGTATAGCAGCTATACTTAATTGTTTGCATGGTGGATGTTTTCATTGCAGGTGGCCCAGACTTCTCTGCCTTTGGTGATGTGTTCTGACAACCCCAGATTTGAATTATTTCAAAGAAACACACAGATATAACGTATATCTAGCCACTTATTAGCACACGCTTCTGGCTGGGCTTTTTCAGCAAACTCCTGCCCTGCCATCAGGTCCATCTCCTTTCCTGCATTACTCAGTGCTAAAACCTATGTCTGACGTGACCTCGCTCCTGCTCCAGTGCGCCCTCGATATTTGTACCATGCAGAGATTTTTTTTTTTCTTTTCTCCCCATCTTTTTGTAATTTTGTTTTCAAATCCCCAGTTTTATTTCAATAGGACTCTGGCTATATATGAGCTGTCAGTGCTGGTAGCGTTGCTCAGTAAGGTACATGTTCCTCAAATTTGTGTGCCTTATCCTGGTACACCCTCCTCGCCTTCATGCTCCTCGTTGTGGGAGACCTCTTGGAAGTTCTTGCTCTTCAGCAGGTCTTGATTCTGCAACCAGGAGGCGTTTGAGAGAAGAACAGCCTGGAGAATGAAGCTGTGCTGCACATGAGAGATGCTGCAGGAGATTCCTGGCATGGGGAGAGCTTGGAGCCCTTTTGTTGAGAGACAGAAAAGAGGGAGATTTGCACCATACTTAACTAGCACAAAAATGTGTCAGTTTGTTGCATTTCTCCCTGCGCTTTTTCCATTTTGTATATTCTTCCCCCTCCTTTTAGAAATACCTTCCAATTGTGTGATTAGATGCCTGCATTCCTCCTTTATTAACTCATTCTGGGATGAAATGAAACCTTTATTAAGCTTTTTTTTCATGTGTCATTGCAGCAGCAAAGCAGCGTGTAGAAAAAATTCAGCATCAAATGATTAATTCATGTCCATAGTTTAGAAAGCCATAAATATTTAAAATCTTTTGAAATACGAGTAGAGAGACTTAATGAGGAATTTAAAAGATATACTTGACATTGTTCTTTAATTCTGACATTTCATTTTTCACTGAGTTCTGAAGTCCTTAAATATTTAGACTAAAAAATAAGTATGTTAGTGATGCCTCAGACATTTCCATTTTTAGTCTAAGACTTAAGAGCAGCGTGAATGTTTATTTTCAGTGTTGTATTTACCTATTGAGGTTACCTTTTTTACATCTACACATTTTACTGCTGAACTACTGCTGAAATACAAAGAGCACAATAGGCATCATCCAGCCTTTGAGATATATGATTTAGAATATCAAAGATAAACTGCACCAAGATACTTGGATGTGATTAAGTGAGCTCCGATCTGAGGAATTAAGTGGAGTATGCTTCAAGATATGACAGCCCAGCTTTTAATTTGTTTTTCTGGGTATTTTTGCATGCTTTTTGGAAAACTGCGTAAGGTGCATTGTGAAAATGGTTTTATGTACCTAACAGTGGCCATCAACTTCCAGCATCCTAATTATCATCTTAGTGGCAAAGCCTAACAAGGATAATGATTTTGCATCCTGCAGAAGTTGCAGGTGTAATTTACCTTTAGAAAAAACTCCAAATTGCAGATTTCCAACCGAGATGCCATAAGAAACTGGGGTGAAAAAGGAACGTAACTTTAGGGCATTCTGCAAGCCAAGAAGAACTTTCCAGGGTCAAGATCAGTGCAGGGAAAACTGCCCACTTTTTGGGTCCAGCTGAGCTGCAGGTCTGTGTTCAGATTAACCCGGGTTAATAATGACCAGATCTGCAGGTGTAGCTGGGGAGGTAGGTTTTGCATCGGAGGTTTTGGAAATCCTCCTCTTTCTCTTTGGAAGTAATGGAGAATCTAAAGCTTCTTTGATTTCACAGAAATCTTATTGCAGGACATTGGAAAAGAAGGATGAGGTTTCTAAAGTGTTATATCTATAAGCAGCAGACAAACATTCCCAGGACGTGAAGTCAAAGCTGAGGTCGCCGGGTAGCAGTTGGGCAACTCCTCCGTGTTCTCTCTGGCTGGGGTTTCAGTGAAAACTCCCTGTCCTTAGCTGCGTAGGCTGCTTCTCTTGGAGCCTTTGGGAGGAACCATCGGTGAGTAAAGCTCATGAAATGCTAGCTATTCAGTTCTGCTGAGAAACTGCCGTTGCAGCCTGGGGCGGCTTAAATCTTGGTGTTGAAACAAACCCAAGTGGGTCGGGGAGGAAGGCCCTTCACCTGCACATCACGTATCTCGCAGCAGGGAAACTTAGCCTGGGCTGGGGTGGAAACTAAGCTGTAGGTGAGCACGCTGTAAAGGAAGTGCTACAGAGGAAACTTTGAGTGGGTTTTGTTTTTGTTATCCTTTTTTTTTTCCAATTTCTTGATTCATTCAGTTTCCTGGTAACAGACAGAGCAAAGCGAAGCTGGCGGTGTTGTTTTTCTGGAGTCATTGACGTCTGTGCTACAAGGGCTTATGTAGGAGCAGTTGTGCAATTTTCAGATGGAAATGAAGGAAATAATAAGGTTGTTGCTTTGCTTTGTCGTTGTTTTGCTGTTGTAGTAGAAGGCAATTGCAAAAGCAAACTGCCGAGCAAAACCCATGTTGGGACAAGAGGAAGCAACCGGTGCATTAAAGATGATTTGGTTTAAAAATAAACATTGGCTATCGCTCTAAGATATGCGGCCCAGGATAGTGTCAAGCCTCAGGCATTAATGTAGGAATTTGTTGGATGAAGTTACTGGCCTCTGTTACGGGAAGGGCAGACCAGGGGACTAGGACTTCTGGACAAACGAACTGTGAAATATAATCCCGATTTAGAATTTTATTTATATATTTATTTTTAAGAGGAAGAATTGTCTGAGGTGAGGCTCCTGACCGCTGCATCTCCAGATGTTATCCTGGTAGATCATATGACATTAATTTCTATATTTAACTGCTGTTAATAATAGATGTCTGTATTACGAGGGAGTGGGAGTAGACTGTTGCTGAATGTGACTTCTGATAAGCCATTTATCACTTCTAATATTTATTTATTTGTCCTTAAGTGTTTCTACACAGCTTGCAAGCTCTCTACTTCTCTCACTAAGGGTTTTCTGGCCTCTCGGGCCGTAATCACAGTGATTTGGCCATTGGCACAGCAGCGTCAAGCGGGGAGCCAGAGCCACGGGGCGGCTTTGGGAACCTCCACGGTGTCTGGTGCCAATGAAGTGGAAACTTCCCCCATTGGCAGCAGATCTGTGCTGCTCCCTGTAGTGCTGGATGTCAGGTCAGCAGTTTGCATGGCTGTGCCCTTCGTTAAGGGTGAAAACCCTTAGGTTAAGGCTGGGGGAAGGAGAACGTGGTAATGGTTTAAACATATTCCCGACCCGAATTGCTAGTGCTTGATGATGCCATGTGAGCGCAACTGCAGCTGCTAATGAGCTTTTAAAAATTATTTTTCATCTGATGTCTCAAAACACAGGTTTTATGAACTTCACCAAGCACGATTTGGTGTTTTTATTGGCAGCCCTTTGGCAAGAAGGTGCAGAATTCCTTGAAGCACCTCAGCCGTAGCACAAGCAGGCAAACATTATGGCTTGAGCACTGATGCCAACAGTGCTGTCGTGTGCCCAAGACTCTCCTGCGATGCTTTCCCTATCCCCTTTCACAGAAGTGAATTTACAGAAGATCACCTGTGAAGAGGTTTGACTACTTTGAGGAGAATTTTGAGATAAGAGCATTCAAAATTATTCTCATAAATAATAACAAATCCGGCTAAGAATTTTTAATCAGTTATCATAATTGAATCCCAATTTTACAATAAAAAGCGTTCTAGAACTTCTGACTCTACAGACACCAAGTCCTGTCCAAGTTAATGGTTTTATAAAATCCAGGTTTCTGAAAAGGGATTTGATGATTAATGCTTGAAAGTGCATAATTACATCACTGCCAGAAGATGTTTTCCTCCTCTTTGAACAAGGAGACTTGGAGCCAACACCTGCTAAGTAAAGCAAACGCAAAGGTGTTAGGAGACTTTGTGCAAGAGCTGGAGTCTTCTGTGTACTGAACACTTGGGCTCCTTTATTACAGACCTTGGGATTCCCAGGCTCCACACCAGCTTATTTTTAAGAAAACATTGTCAATGTTGAAGCTGTTACATGACTCAGAGACTGACAGGTAGTTTAAAATATGTCCTTTAGTTTATAGTCTTCACTTCTGGTTGCTTGCAGGACAGAATCCAGGTGTGCTTCCCAGCTCGTCCCTTTCCTCGGGCATTCCTGGTCGGGACCGTGTTTCCAGGAGAGCAGAGCAGGCAGCCTCGTTGCGCCTGTTCCTGGCCGACTGTGCTCATGGTGACAGCAGGGGTGTTGGACAGGGTTCTTGTCCCCAGGCTGATGTTTTAGTCAGCTTGTTTAGACAACAGCATCACTGCGCGGTGTGGAGAGGAGTGAGTGTAGACCCTGCAGGTACAGCAGCCTTTTCCAGTGTATCACAATTTCCTCACATTCCTTGATTAACAGCAGTAGTAGGTGGGAGTGGAGTGAACAGAACCAGTGGCTGTGGAAGAGTCTGGGACTGACCAGCCTCCAAGATGGATATTGGAGATGGTGATGATAGATTTAGAATCGTATTCCTGATGAAGTGTGAGCCTCTGCTCGTGTTGGGTTTGTCACATCAACAGGGGTTCTAGACATGAAGATCAGTCTCTAGAGATATTTTCTGCTTTTAGAAGACAGTGCAGTGCAAGAGAAAGCTTTAATTGTAAAATTGTACGTAAATTGTAAAATTGTACGTAAAATTGTACGACAATTTTAATTGTCGTATCTGCTGGAATGGGGCGATTTCTTCATTTGTGCACTTCCCTGTACTCCTTACACATCCTTCTGTTCCAGCCCTCCTCTTATATAATGAGAAACGTGAAGCATACTGTGCAGAAAGGCAATTGGTGTTTTCCAGTACAAACCCAAAGTGCAGTCTCCTCATTTTGAAGGACACTAACAAACGCCCTTCTCTTTTGCCTTACCAGGACTCCTGAGCAGTGTCCGAGTGTGGTGTCTTTGCTGTCAGAGAGCTACAATCCCCATGTGCGTTATGGGGCTGCCATGGCTTTGGGTATCTGCTGTGCGGGCACTGGAAACAAGGTGAGGACCAGAAGCCATCAGATGCCACAACTTTTTCTGCTGTTTCTTTCCACAGAGACATTTGTGCAGAAAGCTCACACAGAGATCAGATCACACGTACACCTCCAGCCAGCTGGAGTGTAGGTGTACTTCAGCAAGTTCAACTGCCCTGGCCATAGAGATTCTTCCTCTACTTGTAAACAGGGCAGATAAAAGAATATTTTTGTACATTATTGCCACATTCTTGGAACTTTGTCTCCCAGACCTTTCTCAGTGTCAGTCAGTTGCTGCTGAGCTTTAACTGTGAGTGCAGTATTCCAAAACCAAGCCAAGTGCAGTGAAATTTCCTGTGTTTTTGAGGTATTTTTGACTCACAGTCAACCCTTATTCTCTCTTTATGAATATCATTACATGAAGGATACTTCTAATAGGTAGTAGCAGGGGGCTTTTGGAGCAGAAGGATTTATATTTCTGCTGCAAGAATTAAGGCCTCTGTGGAACAAGGGACAAGTAAACTTTGGGATAAACTTCCTCGCTTTATCCACATGTTGTAATTTGTATTGAAGTTTAACAGAGTTTTAAAACAGAAATAGTTGCAAAGCTGGTCCATGCAATAATAGTATTTTATGCATCAAGTCTTGATATGCCTCCTGCTTGTCAGTCTCATCCCTTCCTCTGGTAGTATTAAACATTTGTTCTTTAGTTTGAGCTCCAGCTAGCTCCTCACCAGTGCTGTGAAATGCACAGAACACTAATGAGCCCTACCTGCCATCTTTAGTATTGAAAACATGCAGACTTGAAAGCAAGCTGAAAGGGCTATTTTTATCTGAGTTGCTTTATCCTCTAGTGGAAGATGGCATCAAAGAACTAGTTATTTTTAACCTGCTTCATCTGACAAGTTGATTTAAGTGGAAGTGCTCTTAGCTGCACAAAGAGGTCTGTTTTATTTCTGGATGTTTTGTGCAACAAAGATCTGAAACTTCTGATTATATATCGGAAATGATTAGAAACATCTGATTATTATATATCTTTATACATCTTTATATTGTATGCTACATGTCTCCTGGGTTTGCAAGGTTTAAGACTAAACTGAAATAAATTCCATTTTGGAAATTAGAAAGCAAGTCCAGCTTGTTGTTATGGTGGATGTTCTGTAAATGCTAGTAACTGCTAAGGGATGAAGGGATGAATGTGATACCTTCTGCAAGAGAAGCACATCCTTCAAGGTAGCTCATTTGGTAAAAAACAGTCTTAGAGAAGACACAGTATTTTCTAGAAGTGGTTCTTAGAAGTAGTGTTATGTATAAAACCAACTTTTTTTCTTTTAATTTCATACTGAGAGCTCTGCAGTGGGAGACTCAAACTGTTCAGTTGCATTTGCTGATGTCCTCAACTTAAGCATGGACAGGAAGGAGCTCTGTGCACGACTCAGATAAATGATTCCATCTCACTTCTATAATCAGAAGATCATAGAATAGATTTTAAAAGCTCTTTGAGCTTGTTAGAATGGATGTTAAATTGTTATCTGTTCTCTTCCGAAGTGTATTTACTAGCTTACTTCACATGCTGTTTCTGTGTGCCATTTCTTAGTTTCTGCTGTTGCCACAGACCAAACATACCTGCCAAACACTGCTCACAAATTGATAAAACTTATTCTGCTGAGATCTGAAGAGTGCGGTTGGTAGAGGCTAGCAGAACAGGCTTAAGTCTGCTGCTGCTGCTGGAACACAGAGACTTGATCCCTTCTGCCACCTTTTGCTTTTGTCTCGGGTCCAGCTCTTTATTGAACTAATTCAGACACCAAACTCACAAAAAACTAACCTGGGGATGCAAGGAAGGAGACGGAACAGTTTTCTGCTGAGCTGTGAAGCTGAGAAAGCTCCCAGAGTTGTGTGCAGCAGTCACAGGAAAGAATAGGGGCTGGAGGGAAGTGAAGGAAGGAGAGATCTCTCACTTCCCAGCAGTGACTTTAGTTGAGTGCAGTTATCTCATGTAATACTCCCCGGGGATCTGCATGGTTGTCCCTGCAGTGATTCTTTCTAAATCATGACTTGCAAAGTGGTGGAACTGTCAGTGAAGATTAAAAATGTATCTAAAATAATGATTCAGTTTGAGATGACTGCAGATTACGCATGCTGGTCTTGGGTACACTTACCCAGCATTTATGACAACAGAGTCTCTTAAGTCTTTTCATAGTCCCTGTTCAGTGCCTAGATTGAAAGAAATACACTCTGTTAGATCTGTTGCAGTTAATGTTAATTTTGCACTTAGCTGAGAAGTTGTTAAATCTGAAAAGTCAATAGAGTGTTTTGAAATGCTTCCAAAAGCATTTGGTGGGGAGAGACAGATCTGCTTGATGCAAGTTTGAGATGAGCGTTTTTATGTGATATTAAATATTTTATCTTCTAACAGGAAAGAGTAGGGCCAAAAAATCTAGGATCTGAGCTGTATTGTCATCTCCTATACCCTCTGGCATGTTTGATAACCCTAGTTCATTTGTTTTTTGAAGAGAAAAAAAAAAAAGGTAACGATGATGTATTTCATTGTGAAGAGTATTAAAAAAAAAAGTGAGTAGCATTTAATATTTGCCGTTGTCAGTACTTCTGATGTATTTCTCATGTTCTAAATGCATCTGTTTGCAGTGCTGCTTCTGCTGCTAGATCTTGGTCCATCCATTAATTGTTTTCTTCTTCCCATTTTTGGATGCAGATCCACAGAAATTTAGATTTATATTTCATTTACCGAGAATGATCAAAGTATATTTAAAAACATACCCAATGATAGCCTTAATCTTATAACCTCCCGTTAGGGGACTGAATTGTAGGGTACTGAAACCAACAGTATGAACTTTCTGACTGCTTTTTTTTTTTTTTTTTAATTTAGGAAGCAATTAATCTGCTTGAGCCAATGACAAACGATCCTGTGAACTACGTACGTCAAGGAGCCCTGATTGCATCTGCCCTTATCATGATCCAGCAGACTGAGATTACCTGCCCAAAGGTAACGGGTCACGTAGGGCGGTGGGTGGAAAAATGGTCCTGGGCCCCAAGTCATGTGTCCTTAGTGCTGTACGTGTGGCATTAAACACTTGTGTACGTGCTGATGGGAAGGTGCCTAGGAGACAGCAGCATTTTAACTCGAGTTGTTATGTGAATAAACACAGTGTTGCTAAAAATGGCTAAAATTATCTTGTTATAATATGGAAGTGGCTGGTTTCCACCAGTAACTACTGTGGAGTTCTGTGTGCTTGTTATTTACACAGTTCTTAAATTTTATTTTCATTTTATTAGTAGTAGTAATAATAACAATATTGAAGTCAGTCTGGCATATGGTTGCTATCCAGGCAAGTGTTACTAAAGCAGTGCTGCTCTTGTGTCTTTTCTTGCGGTTTTCAGGTGAAACATTATTTTCTGTCAGAAGCGGCTCAGTTGCTGTGTAGCAAAATACGTTTTTCGTAATGGATTTTTTTTTTCTCTCTGCTTGGAAGGCAAAAAAGATTGCATGTGCTGTGCTTAGCTTTTAAAACTAGATTGCCCCGTGAATACATGACAGATGATAATATGCAAACATTTGTACAGACTAAAAGTCTGCATTAATAGAAGTTCGGAGGTTCCACATTTCATCTGCTCTGCTGAGCGCCGAGACAGAGCTATAGCTGCTACTTTGCTGCTCATCTGTCATGTATAGGTTGCTTTTATTGATGTCATTTTCGAAACTGAACCGTGATAGTAAACAGCTGTTCTTTTTTACTGCTTTTGAGGGGGGAAAGCGGAAAAACCCTCTCTTTTTCCAGTGGAAAGTTTTACTTTGGAAAAGAGGCAAGGGAGTTCTACTAGTACAAGTGTTGTGGTGTTTCCAAGTCATAGAATGTGTGGATTTGCTGGCAGACAGTTTGCTCTCTTGAATTACTAAAAGTATATATATTTTTTTTCCCCGGGCAGCATCTGGAAATGTTATTTATTCTATCAAAATTGTAATTCAGCTGAATAAACCAATGGAGAAAAGCAGAGCTCTGTCAGAGCCCCTCACTCTGCGATGCTAAGTGTCTGCAGTGCAAAGCTGAGAGATTCTTTTCTGTGGAAAGAAACTGCTTTTCATTTTTATTGTTTCTCCCTTGATCTCTAATCCTTCTCGGAAGGATGGTTCCAATACCAGCTCTGATCTTAGGAGATCAGGTTTAATCATTCCTCTGTGTACATCTGGGTACGCCTGCAAGGTTGGGCAAATTGTTTAGCTCTCTTGAGACTCAGTTTCCCATCTGAAAAAGAAAATATGAGGATGATGCTTCTATCAAAGAACATTATGCGAGTAAATTCATTATAGTTTGCAAAGTACTCTAATTCTTTTGGGATGGGAACTGCAAAAACTGCTCTCAAGCAGTCAGATGAGTTTGAGATTTCTGTCATGGATTACCTGCTCATTCTGTATATTGGGTTTTCAGTTCTTCTAAGATTTCAGTTCTTTTAAGAGGTTAAGTGAAAGAGTTTGAGAATCCTAAAGAAAAGCAAAGAAAGGAAGTAGCTAACAAAAATATAGATCATTTTAGGGAATAAGTCAAATTCCTTTCCTCAAAAAATCTTGCAAACTCTGACTTCAGAGGTATGTGCACTGTAATCTGTAGGGTGGCTGGTTTCTTTGATAGTGGGTGGGCAAATAGAGGATGAAATGTATAATCTGGGACTAACTGACTTGTTTAGGAAATAGGGAGAAGATCTGGAAGAGCTTTATGCTAATGTCCTGTTTCTGAGTCAAGATTTGTGCTGTTACGTAATACAGATGCAGAAGGCAATTCATTATCCATACATGGAAGTGCTACAGATTAAAAAGAAAAATGTACAGACTATAAACTCGCAAGGAATCCTTGAAACAATATGCTAATTTGGGAATTAAACACAAAATAAAGTAATTTTACTTATTCTGAAGGAAGCAATCACCACCACACTTAGCTATAATCATCCTGCCTTGCTCGGAGGTAAAAAGAGATCCTCCGTTTATTTGGGCAGCATGCAGGCAATTAAATTACTTATTATCCATGGGAAACTTTTTTTGGAGCTGTCTGCCAGCCTGAAGAAAAAATATTTTAATCTGATGTGAAAGGGCGGAGTTCAGACCACCAGCCATTTTTGGATTGCAGTGACATATTTTAGTCTGGTGAGATGCCCGCGAGATGCCCTGTGCCACAGCGGCTACCCTGACGTGGGGGACTTCTGCTTTGCCACAGAGGCACCTGGTAAGAGGAACAAGTTGGACTTTGTGCCCCACACGTCATATTGGTGATCTTGATAAGAGTTGCAAAGAACTAAATTTGACATTTAAATCCACTTTGCATCGCTGTCCTACAGCTGCGGCATATTTTGAGCCATTTTGCACGGGAGACACACTGATTCTGATAAAGATTGTGATAAATGCCCTGACCAGCTTCCCGTCACTGCTTTTTATTTTCGTTGGGTGTCCTTTTCCCATAGATGACTTGCCTGCGAGATACGTGTTTTGGGTTATAAGGATTTAAATTCTGTAATGATATCTTGTTATGAAGATGATAGCAAATAATATTCCTTAAATAGAGCAAATGCTCTATTTTATCATACTTCCCAAGAGATTTTGCTTAAATTCCATTTTAGGTGTTTTATCTTCCATTTCCTCCCTTGACATTGGAATTTGAAGCATGGGGAATGGGTGGTAATCTGTTTCCCAACGTTTTCTAGTAACGTGCTTTGCTCTGTTTCTTCTGTTTGTATGAGCCTAACAAGTTCCCATGTCAGTTCATATAACTGCTCTGACTCTCTGACTTTCCAACAAATTTTTTTTCCCTGCTGAGAATCTAGTGTGGAACCATTAATGGTTCTGCAAATATCAACAGCCTTTCCTTCGTACTGGTTGGGGTTGTATTTGCAAAATACATTTGTTGCTTCTGTATAGATGTTGCTTAGGTGTATGTCTAAAAAGGTTAAATGGGAAAAGAGGCTTAGATGTGCATGGGTTTTTGTTTTGTTTTTTGGAGAATTTACAAGTATAGGAAAAAGATGACCTTGAGAAGTGGAAAAAAAGAACAAATTCTTTAGAGCAGAGTTTGAAATGCTGAATTTTCAGCGATAGAGTGTAAAAATCAAAGTATTTTGGTAATAAAAATAATTAATCTTACCTCTGTATTTATCTTCTCCTTACCTATAGGAATGTTTCAGTAGAGACTCAGCCTCTGGGACTTGCAGGCTGCCTGAGGGCCAAGAGGGGGTTGCAAATCTTGTATAACAGACCTGTCTCTTAGCAGCTGAAACATGATTCCCCAGGTGCAGTCAACCTGATTTTCCTGACCTCCAATACACTTAAGCACAATCTCAGTGCAGGATATCGAGCAGTAACAAGTTTATTTTGAGAAATGCAATCCTACATTATAGGCGCGATGAGCTCATTGTAACAGGGATCCATGACAACTTCATTATGTGTTTGTGACCTGCAGGGCAATTAAGAAAGTAATTTGGGAGACATGCTACATGGCTAACGTCTTGAATCTGATTTACTATTGCTGTTTTATGCTAGGGTGGTCATCTTGCAAAATGAGAAGATAATAACCAAGTTCATGGTTTTTCTTCTCTCCTCCTGTGGTCATCTCTTTAGGATGTTAGGGAATAACCACTTGATTTTTTTTTTCATCCACTTAGATCCAGGATTTCTATGGATGATGGTTTGTATGGTGATATTTTATTAAACTCTGCAAAGGCTTTTACACCATCAGGGTTGAAAAATCTGTGTTACAGAAAACAAATCCCATTGTAGGAGTTCCATAAGGGACGTTGCTTGTTGGTTTCTGTTACCCTCCTGCTACCCTCAGATCCTGAGCTCTTTAAAAATCCCAAACACTTTTACAGTGTTTGCTGAGAAAAGACCATTCAGACAATGAAGCTGGTCTTCAGGATTCTCCTATGAGAAGCTGTTAACTCTGTTACTACAGTAACTCCTGCACAATATATGTGCTTACATACAAGTAAAACCTTGATAAGGGCCTAATTTCTCCATCCATTTTCCAAAGTCGGCAGTGGCTCAAGATCTACAGACATCTCTGCCTTGCAGAAATCACCTTAAAATCAGAGTGCTCTTGCCATGGCATCAGATATTTTGCACTTTTAAAGAGTTTAAAAAGTAGAGGGCAGAAGAATTTGTTGTTTTAGTCCTTCAACATTCGTTTGTGCAAGCTGCTTATTCCACACCTCAACCTGTGGCAATGATCCCGGCTCTCTTAGCAGCCAAGTTTCTGGAATTTGGTTCCCTGTGTTTCTTTGTGCCCAGTGGCACAGCCGTTGGGTCCCGAGGGGTTGGTGCCAGGGGTGTTTTGTGCATCCACTCCACTACTATTAACGTGTACAGGGTGAGCGCAGCCCAGGAAGCCTCATTAGGATAAGGCTGTTGGTGGAGGCTGCCAGTCCCACTCTCCGAAAGGGAATAACGTCCTGTGCTCGAAACTGGCCTCGCAACTCCCTGGCCGGGTGTTTCTGCTGTTAGAAGATGTGATTCCCGTGTAAATTCCACATTACAGTCCCTCTAATGAGCTGATTTTTCAGAGCTTTGTAAAATCTGCCTGTTTGTTGTAAATATTCTGAACCCCAAAAGCTGAGCCTGGGGTCCCAGGAGCAGAGTAATGTGCTCTGAGCTGCAGCACCCGGTCTTACTGCCCAGCTCAAGCAGTGAAATAATGTTATGTGCTGCTCCCGTCTCCGTGTGTCTGCTCCAGATAATCCCAGAAGAGACTGAAAGTGTCTTCATTTATTTATTTACTTATTTATTTTTCCCAGGTGGCTTTTGTTCATCTGGTCCGTATGTGGTTGCCCTTGATAACGTAGGAGGTCCCACTTCAGCTTCCTGAAGTCGGTGGGATTTCTAAAGGCGCCAGCTGCTGGGACACACTCTGCTTCAAACCTGGGAGTAGCAGCAGCAAGGAGAAATAAGACCTTAAATGCAAGCTAAGCTATTTTCCCGGTGTGCAGGAGGTCGAGCATGAGAAACAAGCTGTTTGTATTAAGCACATAAACTGCAGAGCAAGCTTTTATAAATAAAAAATTGGAAAGCATGAAAAAGTATAACTAGAGAGAAGCAGAGGTTGGTCAGTATAGCTGTAAGGAACTGTATATTGTGTGTACAGAGTCTCCCTGCCACACACCTGTATGTGTGACTGCTCTGAAAATAGACCGTGATTCTTTATCTTAGCATTAATAAATGCAAGAAAATATAAGCCACTTCCTTTGGGGGTAGGGAGGAATAATTATAGATTTTTTTTAATGTGAAGGGGAATTGATGATAGAGAGCTAATATTAACCTGCAACTTGTTGGACTTGTTTGCACTGAGTAAAGGAAATGGCTGCTGCTTTGCAACCGTTGCTTTAATAAACCTTCCTCTTGGGCAGCAGAATTGGTGCTGTGTTCAGCTTCGCTGCCCTTGTTTAAGGCCGAGTGACTTATCTGTTGCTTCTGGGTTATGAGATTGTCCATTTATGTGAAACATTAATTTTATTGCAGTTGCATTTACCAGGCTGTGATTTCCTTGCATAAATGTACGTGTTCTTCACTCTCATCACAGACCAACTCAAAATTCATCAGATCGATGTCATCTGCACTAAAGGCTGATGAATAGTACAGCTAGGTTAGCTACGGAAAAAAAAGAAAGGAAAGAAAGTGAAATATCAAGCAGAAACTGCCTTTTCCTTTAAGGTACCTGTGATTTAAACAGTGTGATGAGTTAATGCTCCCAATGCAGTTGCTTGACGTAACATCTCAGTGGCAGCAGTGATGTCCGAACTTCTTATTGCCTGTGATCAAGAATCTACAAGTGAAATATGATAAATGATAAAATGATTAAATATGTGGCTGTTTCATCCTCAGTTCGTGTGTTTCCTTATGGCTCTGATGTACTTGTACTGAGGAACACAGTCTCAGGTTTTGCTTAGAAACCTCTCGAGTCTGACTTAAGTCTTTAGAGCTTGACTTATTCTTGGAATCAGCTCTTCATTGTGTGGGTTGTTGTTTGTTTTGTGGTTTTTTTATTATTTATTCTTTTGACATTGTTGAATCCAGGTTTAATAAAACATAATTCCCAGCGCAGTTCTCATGGCTGTGACTTCAGCTGTATGAGTTGTCCTTTCCCTGGCAGGAAAAGTCTTTCTAAACATATTTTTAGATTTCTCATTGCTCCCCAAGACAAACCATATAAATTCAGGAGAAACACCTGAATTCTGCCCCCAGTACTGTGCGCTTTCTGGCCTTGCCTTTAAAAAAAAAATAAATAAATAAATAGGAAGCATGTCGACAGCAGCGATTACTCTTCTTGGAGCCATTGTGTTTATGCGACTGTTTTATGCTCCCAATTTAGAAGGTTTTATGACTCCAGCAGCTCTGCACCGGCCATCCCAGAAAGGCCAAGGCAGCTCCTGGGAATCAGAGTGTCGGAGTGTTTCCATACATTACATACTGTACTGCAGGTGGGAGATGACTGGATCAGTGTGGGCCTCCTGTGGGTCAGGACAAGCTGCGTTTTGGTCACTGTGTGTTTAAGCCTCGCGCGTTGGTCCAGCCTGGCGCTGGTAGGACCAGGCCTCTGTGAGAATTAGTTCCCAGCAGAGGTTTTGAAGCTCCATTTCTTTGGCTACAGCAGATACTGAGAGCCTTTCACAGCTGAAATATAAGACTGTTCTTCAAGCACTCCTCACAGAGCAGATATCTCTGATGTCTCTTGAGAGGAGCTTGTGCTTTGCCTGTGATAAGGGCCTAGGGCTTTATGTGGTCTTAAATGTGAAAAATGGAACTGAACTTGAAATCCTAGTAATTTGTGTGTGTATCTGGTGGCTGTGTCTGGCCCTGTTGCACTGAGCTAGAAGTTTGTCCTCTTATCTGCAGGTGTACGAAGAGGACCTGGATACCTGCAAGAAAATGGTCTAATAGTTGGGAGAAACTAGGTATCTTGACAGGACCCTTTCTGAAGAGACTGCCTTAGTTTTTGATCGTGCCATGTTGAATTTTAGTACTCAGACAAGAAAAGTGGAAACAATGTTATATGGATAACTACCAAAATTAATTTAGGTAGGAAGCATAAAAAACCCTCCCAGATATGGGATAGATCTGTCTGGAGCAGCTTCACAGATTTTGATTGCAGAGAGGGATTTCCTAGTCTGCTTTTTCAGCCCTAAAATTTACTTGAATTGCATTGTTCTCATCTGTATATATGAAAGACTGTGCTATCAACATATGATAGATAGAGCCTTATATATTTGTGGATCGGATAGTATTCTGTCACTTCAACACTCAGTGAAACAGTGAAAGATGAAGCTGTTTTAAGCAATGATGATAAGCAAAGGTCTAGTAATTTCCCTTGCTAATGTGCACTTAAGACATTGGTGTATATATATCATGGCATAAACTGTTACATTATTAAATATTTTCATTAATGACTGACTTAAAAGGTAGGAGTGCAGTAGCAAAATCTGCTAATGACGCATCATGGAGGCATTATCAATACAGCAGAAATATTGTACAGGAAAAACAGAATAGGTTTGAGATTTTCAGCAGTAGGAATTAGAGGAAATTTAATAAAGGGCAGGGTCACGCACCTAAGAACATATAGTAGTTTTTGCTACAAACTCATCGGTTGGTGTATTATGCCAGTGGTGCTCTAGGGATGCGCAGGCGGATGCTATGAGGGATGCTATGAGGTCTGCAGAAGGTGATCGAGTTGCAAGACTGTCCTGATGGCTTTAAGATCATTTTTTAGGTGTCTCCCAGTGGGCTAAAACTCTATAATTAGTTATTAGTGGGTTGACTTGCATCATCAATAGTTCAAACCAGTGAAAAAGCAATATCATCTAAGGTACAGAGTTTTGGAGTGCTTATGTTAAAGACAAAATGTTTATATAATCTTCTTTCTTTCTTTTCTTTTTTTTTCCTTTTCTAGGTCAGCCAGTTCAGGCAGCTGTATTCCAAAGTGATCAACGATAAGCATGATGATGTTATGGCAAAGTTCGGAGCAATCCTGGCACAAGGCATTTTGGATGCAGGTAACTCCCCAGATACTTAAAGCAGTGAAAATTTCTTGTCTTGTTTGGCTACAGAAAGCTTCTAATAGCTATCATACCAAATTCCATTTTGGAGAGGGGATGCTGGCTTTTATGCCTGTTATGTAGCAGCAGCAAGAAATCTTGAATTTCAGGTCATTTTATCAAATTAAAGAAATAAGCCCTGCATTGTGATTTCAGCTTGTATCAGTGGGCTTCAATTAGGATAAAGCCAGTCCAGTCATTAAGGCAGAGTTCTTGTCCAGAAGTCTGGATGAAAACAGGTTTTCTATTAAAAGATGACGTGACCAGTTAAAACTTTTAATATATTAAATAAATTTTTTAATAAATAGATTTTGCTCCTTTCTTGATTATTAGAAGAGAGGTGTTATGCCAAGAGGGAAGCACAGTGAACTGCATCGGGGTTGCTTCAGAAGAGCTAGTGCTCCTCCTACAAAGGATTCTGCCTTCTGGTTTAGGGAACATCACTACCTGACTACTAAAGACTGAGCCACAGACAGGTTTCTGTAACGGCATTAGCATTTCACAGGAGCTGAATTACAGGACCTTAGGGAACCTTAAGGAAGGTTTCTGTAAGCAAAAAAGACAGACCATGTTCTGTTTTGAATTTTTTGAATTTCTAGTGTTTACCTGCACATCCAGACTCAGTTTCTCCCCTCTCTGTGGCCCTTTCTTGCCATGCAGCTCCCTGTCATTTTCCCCGCTCCTAAAGTTCAAGCTCAGCATTTTTTTGGGGCCAAGACTGTTTCTCCAGTTTGGGGTATTCCCATGCTTATACTGGGTTGCTGGGAAGTCAGAGCCTTGCTGGCTCAAAGAGATTCTTCTATCAGCAGTGCAGGCCTGTTTTGAATTGCCACCTTTAAGGCTTAAATCATAAAAATGCAGCTTAAACCTTGTTTGCTTCCTGTATCACTCATGTATAGTAACTTGGAAACCAGAAGCATCCAATTTTAATAAACTACACGTGGATTTGCGCCAGCTTCTTTATTTCTTGCTTGTAAAAACTGCTGTGCTGGTGGTCAAGGCTGTGAGCCTGAATTACAAAGAACAAATTCTGTTTCTCTCCTATACGACTGCAAATGCTTTCCCGAAACAATGAGCCGTAGAATTTATCACTACCAGGAAGAAAAGGTCTTTGTGTCGTCTGCCATGGCTGGAGCAATTGAACATGTAGTTATTATTTTTATTTTTTGAAAGGAGAAAAATATAATTCTCTTTCAGTGACAGACTTTGATTGAAGTGCAGTGTTTCTATTGTGGGACTGAGAAGTGATACATTGGAGGTGGATTTCTTGTTCTGACAGCAAGGCAGTCAGTGGACTCATGGTTTCGTGCAAGAATAAGATGCACTAAATTTAGCATTTTTTTTCCTCCAAACCTCTGAACTCTTATAATTCTCCCTGTCATATGCAAACATGCCCTCTCACTGCAGGCTGACAACTCCCTTTCCGTTCCTTGCAAAATTAATGGGCTTTATTATCTGGAATATGTATTTGTCAAGGTGAGCTATAAAAGGGATATGATGATCTCAATAAACTTCAACATTTGACCTACTTAAACTTTTTTTGCCCTCTGGACTCTAGGTCTTCTCTCTGATTTTTAATACAGCATTTTTCCATCAGTGAGGATGAAGAAGGAGCTGCTGTCACTAAGCTAATATTTATGTAGCACATTTGGAGCATCCTTTTCTGGATATTTAACAAGCGTGGGTGGGGTCAGCTGTGTGTAGGTGGGGACCTTCTGCATCACTGGGTATCATGAAGATGAATGTGCTGAGTCCTGCACAGCTTGGGTGACAGTTGTGACAAGTGATGGAAAGAGTCATCTGAATGACAGAGGAAGGGAGCTGCCCATTGCCTAACTTCTGTCTCTCTAAATAGGAATTTCATGTGAAGTGGTGCATTTTGGATCTTAAAGACTTTAGTATTAAAGGTACTTAGGTGCACATGGGCTTCCCTCACATGCTCTGAACTCAGTGCTAATTTAGCCCTTCATCAACACAGATATTTGCAACCTTTTTCCTGCCCATCGGACTTTACAGGCTCCTAATGTAAAATTGGATCAAACTTCAGTAGTTAAAAGCAAAAGCCATTAACTTTTGCTGGTGTTTTTGTCCATTAAACCAGAGCTAGCCCATGTTTTATGGCCCACATGAATCACCTTGTTGGCACATGCTGGAATTGATTCAGCCAGGGCTTTGATGGCAAAGCAGGTGAGACTTTGGCCTTTGGGGGCTGACACTAAGTTCTGGTTACCTTCATTCTTGTTTGGATGAAGTAAGTTGTCAGTCTTTGCTGATAAAGAAAGAACTAGCATGATGTTGTTTGAAAATAGACAAGCTAAGATTGGCAGCTTATTTCCAGGGTCTGTGCGGGATCCTTGGGTAATGAGTGCTAAGCTGGGCTGTTTAATATGGGCCATGGTATCATCAGCAAAGCATTTATTTTGTCCAGAACATGTTGAAGAACTAAGATTTTAGAACAATCTGATGGGTGTTGCAAGAGCACCCTCATGACTGTGTAAAGAGCAGGTTCCTCAAAGTGCAAATCATCATCATCTGCTTGTTGCACTCCCCTTCCTTGACCGTGGTGCGAGCTTACCTCGCAACTTGAAGCAACTACTCCAATTCCAACAACTTTGCTACTATAAATTCTGGGAGTAGGACCTTCTAGTGCTACCAAGGAGCTCTGAAAATCTTTGTGTGAGTGATGGATCCCCTGCCCAGCCCCATGCCATCTCCTGGCTTTTATCCATCTAGCCAAAGGTTTGGAATGTGTTCCCAGGTTATCAGAGCTGCTCCGTAATCATGAAGACAGATCACAGTTGTGCAGTATCTTGTCTCTCAGTATCTTGTCTCTCCACCTTTCCTGCTCCCCACACAGCCCTGGCAGTGAGGGTGGAGCGTGTGTGGATGTAGAACAGCAGAAAGAAGGAGCCTGACAGCAGCTTTTGAATTTGAAATCTGTTGCTTAGCCCGGAAATTCCAGAGGTTGAATAATAGAATTCAAAAAGTTAAAAATAAATTTGGAAAATAAATTTCCAAAAGTCCGATAAAAATACATTTAAGCTGCTTAAGTGCTTTAGCTTGAATATCTGCAAATTACACATCTTCAAATTAACTTGCACGCTGATCCAGTGAAGAAAGGTTCATAGGAAAGATGGGGCAGAAGGCAGGATATTTGTGAGCAGTGTTTGAGGACAGTGTTGTAAATTCATATACAAGCATATGAGAGCAGTATGGAAGAAAATAACAGAGAGTAGCAGATGAGACTTCGCTGTCCTTGTCTTTCTCCAAAAAGGCAGTACTTGTGCAGAGCATCTCACAGGATGATGTCCAATCTCCCAGTCTTGCTCTGTTGCTCTTAGGGCTTTTTGACACCCACAGATACAAAGTCACCATTACTGCTTCATTAAGGGCTTTCACTGGTATTGCAGCAAAAAAATGATTTTGGTTGTGCTTCAAACTCAGGCCAGCACCGCAGGGGCCTGGCCTTGCTACACGTGGCTGCTTGTGCGGGGCAGAGGGATGTGGCTCCTCGTTGGGCTTCTCAGCTCTAAGGAGCCTTTAATTTGGAGTGAGTGGGAGACTGTATTTTAACCAAGTTACCCTGGCTGCACTGGCCTCCTCAGCGGTAATGGACTTGTCTGCTGCCTCCTCAGCTCGATTCGCTGGGTTCATCAGAAGACTGAAGATCTGATTAACACTTTCTCGCTCTCTCTGCCAGCCCTGTCTTTCAATTTGATTTCTAGCTGGATGTGCCTGTGCTGCATCAACATACGGAGTTGTTTTGGTCTCTGCTTTGCAAATATAAAGCTAAGGACTTGGCTGTCTGGCAGAGATTTAATTTTGCTGCAAGAACTGCAGGAGCTTGTCTCTTTGCCACTGAGATTGATAACCCCAAGAAGCTACTTCTGAAGTTGCTGCTGTTTACATTTTTTTGTACTGAGATGGTGTAGGATAAAAATGCGGGCATATTTCTTCCGTATAACACTAGCAGTTCAGGGAGACAGCCCCAGAAAGAAAAGCTTTTTGTATGCACCATTTTCCCTATGATTTTTGTCTTGTGGCTCATGTGTATGTCCTATTTTGAAGCTACTTCTGGCAGGGACTTGTCTGCCTGAGCTTCTCCCCTCCATGGGCCTCAGCTTCACTTTTTTACGTGTTCTCCTGGCAAAATGAGTGCCGAGGGGCTGTGTTTGGGTAATATAGATGGCCAGAGCAGTTTGGTTACGTTGTCCCTGAGTTTTGTTGTACAAGCTGAGATTACAAGGTGGGTTTTGGAGGAAGGGGTGTGCAGGAGGAGACAACATTGTGCTCCACTCATCGCAGCCTCCTTCACTTGTCCTTGTGGAGCACCCGGGACTGCATTAACCTCACTTAAGTTATTCCATTTGTGATTCTCCACAGGGGGCCATAATGTAACTATTTCCCTGCAGTCGCGGACGGGACACACTCACATGCCTTCCGTGGTGGGAGTGCTGGTCTTCACCCAGTTCTGGTTCTGGTTCCCTCTGTCTCACTTCTTGTCGCTGGCTTTCACCCCGACCTGCGTCATTGGCCTTAACAAGGATCTTAAGGTATGTGATGAGTGGAGAGGAGCAAAGCTGCTCCTCAGAGCAGCCTAGAGCTCTGTCTTAAGTGACCTGGGAGGTATGTAAATGCACTCTTTTTTTTTTAATGCTTGCAGCTTATCTATGCCAGAAACAATGCTAATGGGAGAAAAAAAAATAAAAACCCTAAAATCAAGCTTAAATTCTAGTTCTTTGTTTGGAATAAAGCCTTACACTAGTAATGTTAGTGGGGAGAACTGGGGATAAGAGAAATACAGAGAATGTATTGTAACATCTTTATTTTAAAGTAACTCACAAGGAAAGCAAATCTATTTAGTGTATGTGGGCAGAGAGCATTCCAGGATGTACCTTCCTGCTCCAGAAGGTCAAGGTTGTTTTTAAAAGAAAAGGAACAACCAAAAGCTGTGCCCCTGCTGGTGAGTTACGTGGATTTGTACCAGTTAGGACTGTACACAGCACTACAGCTTTGAGTCCTTTGTCGGGCTTGTTCTGTGCAAAAGCCTCTTGTCTGGAATCAGGCTCTGTGCTGCACAATGTTCCTCTATTATGTGCAGGCTGCATAGAGAGGTGGAGTCCTGCAGTCGCCAGCTGAGATTCTCTGGAGGTGCTATGAAATCCATTACATCTCTGGTAAACCTAAAGCAGCACACTGTCAAAACCGGATAAAGAACTCCCTAGGAAGGAAAAAAAGAAAAAGAAAAGCTCTGTTTGGATTCCTGGGGAAATAAACATTAAACCAAACAGCTCTGGGTGCCTCGTTTTTCCTGAGCATCTGTTCTTCCAGCTGATGGGCTGTGGTGTAGCCCCTGCAAGCTGTGTCTGTGCTACCTTAGTGAATGGGCTTCTCAAGCAGAAGAACTGAATTAGTGAGTTTTGCAAAATAAAATAGCATTTGAAGGTGGAAGCACAGGGCAGTGCAAACCCCTGGTGTCACTACTGCAGGTGTAGTCTGGGATGCACCAAGTGTTCATAGGCTCAATCTGTGGGATTGAGCTGTCCTGTTATTCTGCAACCCCCCGGACTAAAGTTTGAGGCTCTTTTCCAGCTGTCTTGGTGCTGAGCATGAAGCCCATCTACACATAGCTGAAAATCCTTGCTGTTTGAGGGGAGAGATTTGCTCTGAAATGCCATTTTTCAGTCTGTCCTGAATATTTTATATGGGCTGTATCATTGCTTGTCCCTGCACCTCCTGTGTAGTGAGACATGCAGAACTTTTTTGCTTGCTTGGCTGTGCTGCCGTTTTGACTCCCTTTATCCATCCTAGGGTTTCCAGGGAGAGGTGGTATTTTCTAACTTGGTTTAACTACTAAAACTACCCACAAGCTTAATGTATATTATAGGCTGTACCATACCACATTGCTTCCTCAGAGCAGTACCTTGTCCCTTATTGCTCCATTACATGTCACAAAGGCAGAGAGCTGAGATCCTGCAGAATTAAATTCAGTTTAAGAATATAGATGGACTGTCAAAGCACATCTTTTGGCCTTGGGTAGGCAAGAATAAGAAAATACGTGGAAGCGAATTAAAAACAAAACAAATAACCCCTCTACCTCCAAAATACATTGTCCTTTTGCACGAGGTGGGTGTCGGGCAGTGCTTGAGCTGGCCTAGCGTGCGTTGACAGAGCAGATCGTCGCTTAGCTCTTAAACCAATTTTGCACTAATGTGAGCAGGCACAGCAGCAACATCAAAAGCACAGAAGCATCGAAACAATGAAAACAAAGCGTGGTGTGAATAGCATGGACTACACGGAGAAGGCTAGGAGAGCTTGCCAGAGGCAAATTATAGAATAATTAAATAACATTGTTCTTCTTGAACTGTTGCCACTGATAACAGTTTCTCAGCTTCCGGAGGGAGAAAAGGGGAAGCTTGTATTCTTAAGAGGATCTGTGTTCATCTCTGCTGGAAGGAAAATGAAGCTAAAGTAATTATTCTGTTGTGGATTTTTTCCCCTGCTTTTCTGGTCTCTAACAATTTTTTTTAACTCTTTGCCTTAGATGCCGAAAGTCCAGTACAAGTCCAACTGCAAACCATCCACCTTCGCCTATCCCCCACCTCTTGAGGTACCAAAGGAAAAGGAGAAAGAAAAGGTATTTGAGGTTGCTTTCTGTGTTGTATAGACTGACTCCAAATTGCTGCCACATTACAAACACTAGAAATAGTAGGCAGAACATGTCTCATAGTCCTATATGGAAGGGCAGAAACATAACTGATCTAGGGGCAGTGGAACCATGTGATAGAAAACGAGTGATGAGGCCCATGGATCACAGGAGAAGGGTAAGTGAGGAACTGTGAGTATCTAGGTATAGGAGAGGAAGAGATGAGAACTGCTGGATGACCAGCAGGACAGTAGAATCAATTTGTCTGCTGGATTAAGATGGTAAAAGCTGTCACACAGGCCATGGCAACAGGCAGAGCAGTCCCTAGGGAGCAATTGCAGCAGTGGAGACCTCAGGCATGTCACACTGATGAATGACATTGTGTGAAAATTGTAAATCATTTTATCAGAATTGAATGCTAGGCAGGAAAAAATTCTGAACGGTCAAGGAGCACAGAAATGAACTCTAATGAAAGGCAAAGCTGGCTGCTCTTAGCTACATTGTCACCTTTGGAATTGGACGTGAATTTGACGTCCCTCTTTTCTTTTGCTCCTGACCAGAATTAAATGTGCCATTAAATAGGCCATGAGCCTAGAAAGTCTCACGAGCAACCTGACAAATAGAGTGCTCCCTGTCCCTCTAAGGAAATTGCTGCCTTACATACATAGCTTCACATGCTTTCTAGGAGGAAAATGTGCCAAATTCTTGTATTTGAGCATTTTTGCTGAGTGTTGTCCAGAAGTATCAAATATTCCCACATCTATGAGGCATTTTGTGCATCCACTTTTTTAGCTCTGAGAGAAATATAGCTGTCTGATTAGGACAGAGAAAGAGTTTTAGGTTATCAGGAAGAGACTTTTTACCTTGGAGACTTTGGCGGCAGATTTCTCCATAATAGTCCCCTTCATTGCTGTTTAAAATCAAACAAGTAGACAATTCTCACGTGGACATCTGAGCAGTAATGATTAATTTCTAAATTAGGAAATTTGCCAACCTCTTGCATAAGTGACTGGACCTGGTCTGCATTTATGGTTTCTTCAGTCCTGTCAGTGCTGTTTACTTGCTCTGGTGGCACTGCAATGATCTTTCAAACAGAACAGTGTGGAGGGAGAGGGATTGAAATTGTTATTACCTGTGCTGAGAACTGACCTAAGACCAGCTTTCCTTGGCTGCCGTGCTTGGGCAGTGTCACATGCAGTGACACAGCTGTGCTGAGTGTCTCCTCTGTTGACAAATCCAGGTTTCCACTGCTGTGCTGTCCATCACTGCGAAAGCCAAGAAGAAGGAAAAGGAGAAGGAGAAAGAGAAGAAGGAGGAGGAGAAGATGGAAGTGGTGAGTGAAATGTCAAACTTAAGCTGTCTGCCACCTCCTACAATGAGGAAGGTGTGACGTGAAAGCAAGTGCCCACTAAAAACTGTCCCCACTATCACCAACATTGCAACTGATTGTGAACAGTGTTAACACATTTCAGTGTATTGCATACACCCCTTAGCATCTTTCTTGTGCATGTGTGTCTTGACTAAAGAGACATTATTATTCACAAATCCATTATTTGTGAGAAATAAATCTCCCTTGATAGTGCTAAATAACTTTTTTTAAAGGCAGAAACTTGTTTTGATTAATGTACATGTTTTTAACTGAAGGAACATTGGACATTTTTTGTGTTATTTAAATGTCTGTTGGTCACGTTTCTAGACCAAGGGAATTTTATCACTTTATGCATGTGCTTATTACTGTGGAGGGAATTTAGTTAAATTAGTTTATTTCATGTTCTTGGTGCCTCCAGTTCACTTTCTGAAAAAGGACTCAGTGTTATAGCAGTTACCTGATGTCTGTCTCAACTGAGACTGCTGGAGAGTTTAAAAGTTAGAACCTTCTGCTGTTACTCGTGTTTAATCCTTTTCCAAAGTGTTCACCTTTTGGACAGCAGTTTCTGATGTGCTTTGCCTATCTATCAAAACAGAAAAATGCATCAAGCCAGCTGAGCTTTGAGCACAGGACCCCTCCTCTGCTCTGTATCTGTGGTGATAGCTTAGGTCCTCCGATGATTTATAGCAACTTCTGTTCCTCATCTGTGAATAAAATGTCATCCTAGAGCAAGCAGAAATGTCTGGATGATTAAATTCACAGAGATTGATGGAAACCCTTCTGATTTCAGTTTAACATCTGTATGAGATAAGTGCTATGCTCAGGGACTTTTTGGCCTGTTTAATTTGAAGAATAAACACCCAAATGGTACATGAAGGAAGCGTGACATAAAATCAAAACTACACATGTAAAATGCTTTTTTAGAGCTATTTAAGTAGTGGCCACATCATATGTAGAGGATACTGCTGGAAAGGTGTTGATGCTGTTGCACTGAACTGTTTACATTTGGCTCAAAAAATTGTTTTGTGTGCACAGCTGAATCTCTGATTTTTGACTTTTAGTCCTTCGAGATGTTACCTGGCCACCAAACGTTGCCTTTGCTTTCAATTATTCTTACAGCACTCTAAGCTAAGCAAAATGTCCTGAACAGATGAATCTTTCTTCCAAGATTTTTGCAACATCCAGTTAAGTAAAAGTGACAAGAGGAAGCAGTGCCTTAGAAAGGCTTCACACGTGGCGTGTGTGTGTGTGTGTGTGTGTGTGTGTGTGTGTGTGTGTGTGTGAACACTTAAGCTGTTTAAAAGTTTTCTTGGCTGAATTGAGCAGAAAAAAAACCCAAACAGGATAGCAAAAAGGGAGCTTGCTGCCACCTGCTGTGTTTAAGTTGAATGTATTGCCATTGTCCAAATGCTTTGGAGATCTAATTGCTTTCCTGTTTTTCTCATATGCCTATTACGTGACTATAATCCATAGCTTCCAAGTGAGGAGCAAGCACTGGGCCCGACGAAGTTCCGTCTGCTGTTGCAAGGCAGACTGTGCATTTGGTGTTTTTCCCATGCCTGTTTTCCTGACCACTTCATTCGTGGTTGTTTCCATCTTTTCCGAAGTCTTTTTTGTTTGCAACTCCAGAGATGTTGCTGAGCAAGAAGGAAAGCATGAGCCGTGTTCTTGAGTATGTGATGAGGCTTTCTCGTTTGAGCTTTTGCCTCCAGCTGCTGAGTCAGTGGCTAAGGGTTAACTGGAATTCCCTGGGGAGTCACAGGGAAGCATCTTTTTGGTTGAGCTGCTGTCATTACCAGTCGTGTGAAATTTCAGTGGATGCTTTATTGCTGGGAAGATATCAGGGCAGCTTTTGGCAATTTTCGTGTGCTCAGTCATGATATTAAAAATGCCTAAATTGTGAACAGAAATGGGGTGAATTTACAGAGGAAGTATTAAAAAGGCAATGCAGAGGTCAACTTTTCCACTTTCCCTTCCCACTGAACTTCTTTTCACCTGCAGTCAAGAGTCAGGCTTTGCCTTGATGGGAGAACTCTAGATTCACATCAGTATTGCCAGTGCTGTAGCTGATAGACTTTATGTGGTCAGTCTGCTCCTCAGCAGGAGAATGGCTTCTCACCACACTTCTGAATTTCCTGCAGGGTTAGGAATAGCAGGTTTACCTTATCCTCCTGAGTTGAGAAATGGTTAAAAACTGCGGTTAAAACCATACTGGTGTTTTCCCTCCCCTCTGCAGGATGAGACTGAAAAGAAGGATGAAAAAGAAAAGAAGAAAGAGCCTGAACCCAACTTCCAGCTGCTGGACAACCCAGCCAGAGTCATGCCTGCTCAGCTCAAAGTTCTCACCATGACAGAGAGCTGCCGCTACCAGCCTTTCAAACCAGTAAGTCCTGGTCTGCCCTTCACAGAGCATTTCCAGTGCAGGACACATAAGAACTGAAGTTTTGTGTGTACCTGAGAACAGCACTCACGTGAAGCATAATGTGGTGCTAGAGATGTGCAACCTCACTGGTGTCATATTTGTGTTTAAAGTCTCATTCTTCAAATGATCAAATGCAATTCCTAGCTGGTGGAAAGCCGGAACTGCTCCAACTCTTTCCATTGTGCTAATGCTGCTTTATTTTTCCTTCTGCACTCTTCAGACATTGTGATCCTGACATGCTCTTCATGTATCAGTGATATTCGTGGCATCATAAAGACTGAGCCATGATAATCATTTTCATTCACCACCACTTATGGCAAGTTATGGTTTGAGTTTTGCTTCCATAAGATTGTGTATTAGGTGCTGAGGCTGTTGTCTATCATGCTGGTCAGGAGCATTAACACTGACTGATTGAAGAATCAGAAACTGTAAGGATATAAGATTAAGAGATGAAAATCTTTGCTTAAAAGAAGCTGACAGAAATTTAGGACTTTATGCCATAGGCATCCCATGGAAATAGTCTAAAAATAAAACATGTTTAAGGGCTTTTCTGCTTTCTAATAAACTACTTTTACTGATCTCAGATCTTTATAATGAACAGAAAAGTTTTACAGGCTTTGTAGTCAGTGCAGTGAAATACAGAATTACCTGTGCTGGTGTCTTCATTATTCTGCCTTTATACCTAAATTGAATTGTTTTTGCAATAATCAATTTTATTATTTGGTTATGCCTTACTTCAGAAAGTGCCATCATCTCCTGCTGAGAAGAGATAGCGTGTGATTATTGATTGGAGAACGAAAAAGGCCTTGGCATTAGCCCAACTTTACCTAACTGCTCTATAAGGAGCTCCAATGTACTGTAAAACTACCAAGACTGCTTCTGGGAGCAAGCCTCCCGAGTCAACTTCTTGTGGCCTTTATTTATAACATGCTAGTCTTTCCCCCTTTGCAGGATTGCACGTAGGAAAACTGTGTTGTTCAGAAACACTTTTTCCCCAGGAAAATATTTGTTTTTTAAGAAATAGATTTCCTGGAATTCTGTCAGCACATCAGAACTCTCTGTGCATCAGCCCCTTTCGAAATATCTTTAGCAAATCTGTCAAAGGACTTTTCAGTTCCTTTAAAAGAAAGGAGATGACTTAACTGTATTTTAGTTGGGAAGATCTGTAATGCTGTCCCAGAAACGTGCAGTCATGCCGCTAAAATAACATGGAACTTCCCTTACAAAGAGGTTTTGAAGAGAACAGAGCAGTGCCATTTTTTTTCTTCCTCCCTTCTCCTCTCTGCCTCCTTCAGGGGTTATGGTCTGTAACCAGTGAGGCACCTGGATCGGGGCAGTTCTGGAGCTTTGCTCTGCCATGGGGAATGCCAGAGTAAAACACCTCTTTGAAAGGCTGTTTATAGCCTGGAATCGTGAGGTGGGCAAGACTGCAGTTGCAGCCAGGCGTGACCCAGCACTGCCTCTTTGCACTTGGTGTTTCAGTCCCGGAGACGCTCCCATCGGCTTCAGCCTGGCAGGATGTTTGGTTGTGATTTTTGTAATTAATTCCCCTTTGTTTTACAAGGATCTGTTAATAGAATTCCTCAGTCAGTGGAAGTTGGTGATGAGATTAGGCTCTGTTTCAGACAGCCTCCTGGGAGGTGGCTGCACAGGGAGGCTTCACTAACCTTTGTTGCCCCGTGATAGTCTGTGTTTACTTATAAAACAATTATGATTTAGTTCGTTTTCATGTGGAAAATAGTTGGATTAGGATTCTAGATTAGGATTCTGGATTCACAGTTTACCCTAGTTTTGACACAGTTTTCTGTTGAACTGAGTTTAGCTAGCGGTGTTTCAAAAGGCAGCCTCATAGGATCTTTCTGCAGGCATCCCTGTGGGTGTCAGGGATGCTTTGATCTCTGAAACGTCTCCTTTTTGGGGGAAAGTTACACCTTTGGCACAGACCCAGTCAACGGAGAATCAGGAAATACAGGGCTGTTTCTGATACAAAGGGTTTGCAAAACCTGGACGTGAAGGCTCCCATTAGGGAATCTTTGCTGTAATTTCTTCATCCATGAGCAATCAGGAAAAAGAAACTATGTTTTTCTCTCCCTTTCTGGATACCACTGAATTATCCTTAACTGAACAAGCACACAAGGAAGCAGTGCTCTATGTATCACTATAGGTAGGGAAATGGATGAAACTTGGGCTTCACTCTACACACCATTCTTCTTGCAGAGATGTAGGAATGGCTGGTGCCTCCACTGAGACTTTCAGAAGCTCTTGTGTGAGCATTTGGTCTGCTAATTCAATGAGCTTCTAATGTCTGTTGCAAACAAGTGAGAAAATGTAAATTGTCATGCATCTGAGTAAATCTTTCACTCACTCTTCCAACTGATTTTCGACCCTCCCTATACAATAGTTGCTTGATATAATTTACAGCTAGCTCTTCAAGACCTTCTCCTGCCTTTGGTGTGAGTTGAGAGCTCACTCCTACTAATGAGGAATCTGTAGCATCTCTTATGGCCTAGGATGACACTGTGGCTATAAAGAGCCCTCCATGAGGCACAGGTGAGCAGCCCTAACATTCACTGCACTTGTCTTGCAGCTTTCCATTGGGGGCATCATCATTCTGAAGGACACCAGTGAGGACATGGAGGAGCTGGTTGAACCTGTGGCGGCTCACGGTCCAAAGATTGAAGAAGAGGAGCAGGAGCCTGAACCACCGGAGCCCTTTGAGTACATTGATGATTAAGAGCTGAGGTAGGACATAGTGTACAGTCACCTTCGTTAATCCCAGTGAAGGAAAAAGCTCTTCAAATAAACCAAAACATTTCCTAGTGCCCAACATCCTTGGTTTTGCCCCTTGACAAATTCAGAAGCACGTGATCTGCCCTAATTTAAAAAGTTGCTGGCAGTAGAAGAGAAGCCCATCTTCTGGATCAGACCTGACCCAGTCATGCCAGACCTGGTCTCTGACCTCTCAGGTTTGGCTGCTCTTAAGTAGAGTCTCAGTGGGCAGAGTTAGAGCAGCCTCTCTCGCAGCCTGTGTGATCTCAGGCCCAAGCTGAGCTGGGAATAACTAGCCTGTGTGATCCCAGAGGGGCAAGTGATTTGTGTAACAAACTTGTCATCTGCTTGACCTCAGTGTGGCAGGTTTGTTCAAAAGAGAAGTCGTGCTCTTTTTGGCCTTTCTTGGGCTCCCAACAGTTCTTAACATTTAGGCACCCCTGTCACGGAGCCCCTGTCACTGAATAATCCGTGTAGGTCTGTTCCAGGCAATGAATGGTGCAGTTTTCAGGTTCCTTGACTAAAGTGCGTGAAATGATGTGCAGGTTTCTCCCTGAAAGGCAGAAACTACTTGCTTTATTTCCAAATATGGGCTGGCATGTCCTAGTGTTCCCAAGAGCAATGATTGTGCACTTGAATTGGTGGACAGGCAGGAAAACAAACTTCTTGCTAAAAACTGTAAATGTTGCGTCAGTGGCAGATTCGTATGCGTGTGCGGCCAGCTACAAAGGTCCTTAGTTGAATGCATTTGTTTCTCTGGTCTTTCTCTCCCCTTCTTCCAGGATCATGTCCTCTAAAGAAGACACTATGCTTGAGGAGAAAGACAGACGTGGAGATCTTCCTATCAAGATATGCTGTTCAGTGCATGCAGCCCTCATCTGTGCTGAGCTAAAGCTGATAGTCCGTGTTTTATGGTTGAAGAACAGATATATGCTATTTAGTGTACTCTTCTTTCACAAAACCTTGTTTTCAAATAAATATATTAAAAACTCTTGACAGAAAAGTTGCTGGTTTAAAAAACAAAATGAAGGATAGAGGCCTGGCAGCTACCACTTCTTCTCAGCCCAGACCTTAGAAATTAGACCCAGTTTATCCTCAGGCTTTGTCCTCCTCGTCAGGTGGCTGCTCACTGGAGACCTGCGTCCCTCTCCAGCAAGGCTGCGACTGATCCTGCTGCCTCACATGGTAGCTGGGATCTGGTCCTACCGCTGCTTTCTCAGGCTCAGCAAAGTCACCAGCCCTGAGCTGGCCCCGCCGCAGCGCTGATGCTGCAGCGAGGGCAGGTTTCTCCTTGCCAGCCACCAGCTTTCCTCCCGCGTTACCTCAGTGTTGTTGACTTTGCATTGATGTTCCCCCTTGCACGTCCGTATATTTGTATGTCTGTGCAGGATTGACAAGAAGACTCTAGGTCTTGCGATGGGGAGATGAAGGCACAGGATGGGGAGATGAAGGCACAGGCACACAGATGAGCACAGCAGCTGATGTGGTAAGAGCCAGAAATACATTACAGACCCAGGTGGGGTGAATCCAGACGTGCAAGTTGTTGCACTGATGTGCATCAGTAGCCGGGAGGAGTTTAGAGACCACAGTGTGGAAAGAGCAGCAGTCAGAAGGAAGGAATGTGGCTCGGGCGATGAATGTCTGACCAGCTGGGCCTTCCTTCACTGGTGGGATGGTGACGCGTCGACGGCTGCGTCACCAGCGAGACTTCAGGTCTGGCCAGCTGGAAACCAGCTTTTGGGCTCCGCTGCATCACTTGAAACAGCACTTAATGGAACGTGGGTTTTATTATATGCATGTGAGAGAGTATTTAGCACCATGTGAACATACCCCAAGCTCATATGCATCTGGAAGAATGCAAGACAAATCTTGCATGTAATGATGCAAGACAAATCTTGCATGTAGCACTTGGGATTTTTTCTAGCAGATGGTTTGTTTCAGTGGGTGATACGATAGCACTAGAATAGACTGCCTTAGTACTCTGCAGAATTTAAGCTCTGCACAACAGAAGCACTGGACTGAAAGCCAGTTTTGAGTCCAAGGCTTCAATTACAAGTCCCAGAAGTTGCAGTGTTGTCTCAGTAAGGGTGCTGGTGATAAGTTGCTGTTCTCAATGTGATCTAGATATGTCACTTGTGAAGCAAAGCTGTGAATGCACGTGAAATGGCCACAAGCAACTTGACTGTAGCTAATATTGTGAGGAGGAACTTCTTTACTGTGCGGGTGACAGAGCAGTGGAACAGGCTGCCCAGGGAGGTTGTGGAGTCTCCTT
>JAVCKT010024658.1:24013-39359 GCA_032273925.1 Rhynchotus rufescens | reverse complement strand
ATGTTACACGGCCAGTATTGCAGTTCAGAGCTAATTATGTTATTGTTCTGCAAATCCTTTGATAAGATATAAACACAAGTCTGGAAGTGTTTAGGAAAAAAATCAGGCTATTTTAATAGTTTTGTTTGCAATAGAGTGTTTTAAAATAGCAGAAATAATACACAGTGCAGATGCAACACATCCGCTCAGACATTTCTGCTTTTCAGCATGTTAAAGCAATTCAGATGCTCTAAATTATGACCTACTGTTGTGCTTGAAGTCATTTGAACAGGCCTCCTGGTATCTAAAACTGGAAAGTCTGATTTAGCCTTAGAGATTTTGGTTTTATCTCTATATTATACTTCCATACTTAGTCTTACTGAAGAGTTAGATTTTTGTTTGTTTCTTTGTTTTGTATTTGTCCCCTTTGAACAAATTTGGCATAATTTGCTATTATTCTCATTACAATAATAGATAGCATCAATGTATGCTAATGAGAGTGATACTGGATGGACAATTTAAAAATGAAAATCAGTAAGGCAAGAAAATTTGAATAAACTGGTTAGGGCAGTGCTGTCTTTTTCTCTCCCACACAATTTCAAGTATCAAAGAATAATATGCAGAGACTCGCTCAGATAATCACTCAGATATTTCAATCCTTAAGTGATATTTAACCAGCTAAGCACCAAATGCAGCAGTGATGAAAATTAATCTGCCTGTACTTGTTTAAACAATTTTGCAACTACAACTCTTCAGAGCCCAGAAACCAGATTTAGAGCTCAAGGAAAAGTTCCAGATACCTATGAATTAAATGGGCAGAAATTTGAGAAGCAAGTTAAAATTACACTTTGAGTCCAGAAGCAGGAGCAAGATAAAAATATGACCTTTTTATTTTTTTTATTAGATTAGGATTATATCTAAATTCGGTCCTAGATCTGAGAAGGCAGTTGAAAGAGTGGCATATTTATGACAAGATGTTTTTATGCTCAGGTATTTTTACTGATTTTACAATCTACATTCTTTATTCATTTTAAGAGGCCAGAATTGTATGTAAGTGTGTATAATTTTATATTAACATTTATACATGTTAATATATATTAAATATAGTAAAGTATAAAAAGATTGTTTGAAAATAGGTATGCATTTGAAAACCACAATATGTAGAAAGCAAAGGTTTGGGGTGTTTTTGGTAGCTGAATCAATCTATTATTAGTTACAAGTTAAAAATGAGGAATTAATGATAGAAGGGCAGGAAAAATAAGGAAAGCAAGTAGTCACTGTAGAGTTAGACAAAGCTACCAATGAGTATATACATTGTCTGAAAAGTTCTACTTTGAGCAAAGAAGGAGAAAGTAGCATAAAAGAAAAAAGCCTCTTCAAGTCTTTGGAAAATGTTAAAAGTCATTGATTCAAGATTTTTCAAGTTCATACACACAAGAGCTTAGATAAGAACAACCGGATAAAAACTGTGATATTTGTCATTTCTAATTCTAGTAATTAAGTGCTGTTCTAATTCTACTTGAGGAAGCCTCAGTGGGATTATAATGGCATAATGATGGAAACAAAGACAAAGGAAGAATCAGAACTACTACAAAAAGAGAGAATATTGAAAATTCATGACACAGACAATGACTGTCCTTAAAAGGTTAACTTCTGCTGACAGTAGCTGAAACAGAGATGTCCAAGATTTCTTGTTCTCTAAGTATTTGCCAAAAAAAAAGTGAAGGAAAAAGACAGAGATAATTGTGATATATCACAGTGATTTCTCTTGTGGTTGCTACTGGTGACATTCCTTATAATGGTCCTAATCTCTGTTCGAGTCTGTTGATTTTTCAGACAAACCCTTTTTTGGTCAAAAGATACCATGTTATTGGGAATAAACCTACCAGCTTTGCTAGAAAAGGCGGGGGGAGATGGGGAAAAGGAGAGAGAGGGGGAGAGAGTAGGAAAGAGGAAATAAGAGAAAAATGAACTACCTCACAGTTAACTAAGTTTATCAGTGCAAGCATCGGAGAGGTAGAATTTCAGGTCAAATCAGGATTGACAAAGCAAGTAGCTGGACCTTGGTGACCTGTTCTGTAGGAAAGCCTGCCTGCTGTTTTATACTCTCACCAGGCTAGAAGTGTGTACAGTGTATACAAGACTGAGCAACTTCAACAGCAGAATGCTAAACCCCAAATTGCTGACAAGCTAGGGACTTTGTTAATCACTTCAGCAATGAAGTGACACTCATGTCTTTGTGTAAAGATTCATGTCCTTCATGAAAAGAGAGCTCTTTCACTTCCCCTCACCACATCATACCCAGCTGGCTTAGGGTCATCTCAGTGAGGGATGGGGAATTCTAGAAATCTCAAAAGAGCTTGGCAGGCAGAAAAATCTTTTCTTGCCAAGCCTGGTGCAGAAGGAATCAGACTTTTGTTCGCCTCTGAGGATCCTTGGAATGGAGCATTCCTCCTTGCAGACCTCAAAAGTCACATTACTTCCCACCATTACATTGCTGGGAAACTTTATTATATGCAAATTTCCATCGTTCCTATTTCACTTTTCTTCCTATCACTCCATCCAAGTTATTTTGCCATCTCTACATTGAACCATTATTCAATGTCCCATAGAGGGTATAACGCACAGTCCTTATTAAGATACACATGTTCATGGAATAACCCAAAGCTCATTAAAAAGATAAACTTATATTAGAGTATTCTATGCTATTCTCAGAGCATTCACAAAATATGGAGCAAATATTGTACTTATAATTGCATTTTAATTGAGCTGTATCTGGTATAAAAAGATAGTTGCATATGGACTGTCAACTTGAATAATATTTTAAGGTACATCTTTTAATTTTACTGCTTTTATTGTTACTGTTACAGTTTGAGAAAATTTCCCCACAGCTGTTTTTATTTTGTGAAAATCATTCATCCCATGAGCATGACTGTAGCTCCATGCAGTATACATAAATCCTTATGATCATTAAACACGTGTAGTTAAGGACTGTTGTGCATCCATACATGCTTCATTCTCTTGCTTTGTGTTTAATTTTTCAGCAGCTCTCCTTATTATTTCTATATCTCAGCTGTAGCACAAAAGGGAGATCCAGAATTAGCACGCAGCTGAATGCCATCCCTTCCACTACCCTTGCTACTGTTTCAAGTTTGGGGGTTATTTTATATAGACTTTGCAGAGGTTTCTTCACTTAGTACCTAGAAAAGCTGCTTCCTCACCACTTTTCCCAGGCAAAGAGACACTAGTCCTGTCCCACTACCATTGCCTTCAAATCACACTCTTATACAAGCTCCCCAATAGCCCTCCAAGTCCTTGCAAGAGCAAGTTGTCTTTTTTTTTTTTTAAAAGATTTTTTTTTAAAAAAAGAATCTGCTGCTTTCACCTTTCCCTCCCTTTCTCCGAATCACTAATATTTGTCTCCTTCCTCCTGCTGCTCCACTGCTGAGCTTCCACTGGCTCCCTCTGCTTTTGTTCCTGTTCCACCGCTCACATAAACACACGGGGCTTCCTTCCTGCCTTGCTGCTTCCCCGTAACAGCCCCGTTATTCATCATGCTTCCCAGGCTCTCACTTACTTGTCTCCCCTTCCTAGAATTCCTAGCTGTTATTTGACGATCCTCAGGCTGAAAATGATTTTGACATGCACAGGATCTCATTTTCTAAGCAACAGCCAAATCGGAGGAGCTTGAGGTTACTGGGTTACATGTGGAACAGAGGTGAAACAGCAAATTGTTCTTGATTTCACTGCTGAAGCACAAAGAACCCCTAAAATTCTCCTCAAAGTGAGAGTAATCAAGGAAACCTTTCTCTGAATTCAATTTGAATAGATACTAAACTTCAGTAATTTTATGTTTTTAGATTTCGCAGTCAATATTTTATAGCGCTTTCCTTGATTATTTTCTTTTCAAGAACATAGTCACTGCTGCCTAAAGAACCTGCCTCCATTTGGCTTAGGCTTCACTAATTTAGCAATTAACATTTAACAGCCAGATTGTTTTCCTGAGCCCAAGGGCACTAGTGCAAGAAAATATCTTCTGATCTATAACCTCATTGCAATCTCAGAGCTCCTAAAACATAACTTTTTTTATTCTAATCATTTTTGCTGATGCAGGAGCCAGTCATAACTATACTGCAAGTGGCAAAAAGCTACACAACAGTCTCCACTCAGACAGCATTTATTGTGCTGTAATTTGTTCGAAGACAATAGGGGAGATGCAAATTCTAGAGAGGCATATTAATCTGTAGGTCAAACAATAACAAAATATTGAAAAACTGTCTTAATGATTTTTTACATTGCAGTAGAAAAGCATGTAATCCCATAGAGGGATGCTGGTGATCGTATAAACCAGTGAAATGAAGCTGAGCGGTTTATTAATGCCACCAAGGCACGGAAACAGAATTTGTTTTATATCATGTACAACTGTATAGGTGTTTATTATTTATAACACATTCTTCTTTTTTAAAGGTCTCTATTCTAGGCCCTCTTCTGATACTCCATATCTTGCTTTTCCCCATTGGTTTTAAACAGCAATTGTATTCCAGATGCAGCTTTAAATGGTGCTGCGTTAGCTGCTACCTTTCACTTTTTATTACAAAATTTAGTCTATTATACCAGCAGTAATTTTCATTGAAAAGTAAAACTTAAAAACTGCTGACATCTTCGGGGGTGTGTGCACCATATGGTGCTCAGCACCTACTAGGATCAGGTCCTAAACGCTAGTAAATCTCCATTTACTGACACTGCATCTTGTATAGGCAGAGACAAAACAACATTCCTGCTCAGCCCGATCCATGAGCCTCATCTCTGGTTTGAGGCAAGGATCAACTAAAGCCATAAATACCAAACCAGCTGCCACTGACGTTCCCATCTGCCACAACTGCAAGAGGTCCAGTCATAAAATGCTCAGGGGAGTAGGTGCCACCCCCATATTTGGAGGAAAGAAGGTTTTCTCTTGTGTTAAGGGTTGACTAGATACATTTTTTGGTCTTTTGATGCCCTACTTATGCAGGCCACAAAGCTGCTGATTAGAGTCACTCAGGAGATTAGTCTCATGCCCGAATGCAACGCTGCTGCAGCAGCATTCATAGAATGCAGGGCTCTACCCAGAGCCCTCTAATAACCCCATGAGCTATATGGTCCTCCTGAGAGGAAATGCTAAATGTTAACCACTTTTTCTGTTAAATGTTTACTTAAAGCACTGATATCTCAGAACTATCTACAGTAATTACATGCTTTCTTTTAATTATTTCAGTAGCTGTACTAAACAATGATAATTTCAAAAGTACAAGTGTTTGCAAAAGATTGTCACTACCAAGCTGTGCTATGAGTATAAAGCATTACAATAGCAAGACTCTAGTTTATTGTATAATTGATATAGTGATTTTCCCCCCCTCTCTTTTCAGCATAATTCTTGGGGAGGGCAGGAGGAGGCACTGATTTGTCCTGAAAAATGACCAAGTTCTACATACAAACTGTAATAATAATAGAAAGCAGCATGACTTAAAAGCTGAAAACTCTCATTCTTTGGTGTGATTTGAAGCATTGGTGCCCAAAATTTCTACTGTAATTGCCAAGGAAATACTGGTATTGATCACAAGTTTCTCTCAGAATTATGTTTTCTATAGAGTGCATCATCCTTTTAAGGAAAGGAAGTATCAGTTGCCTGTGTTTTCCTACCAGGAAAGGTGATGTCTTTTTTCCATATCTCAATCCACCTCTTAAGCCACATATAATTGACTTCCAGAGATGCACGCAATTAAAGCGCCAAATCTCTCCTCATTTTTGTCCAGAAGATCCTCCATGGAAAAAGTCGAGCAGGATCAATTCTGACAGCTGGTATGCCACAGTAAAGCTGCCCAAAAGAGATTTTACCAAGTGCTTGACAGCAAATTTCTCTCTTCCCTTTGCCTCTAGATGTGTAGGCAAAAGCACTAATGGCTGTGAATACCTATAGGTTTCAAACACCCCTGTGCAATGACTGCTTTGAATACCACACTTTCCAGGGTCTGTCCCCCACCCCTGCAATGCCTTCTCTTCTCCCACTATCCTTTCCTGACCTTTTCCAGACAGCTCATTTATTACACACCATTCTGCTGCTAGCTGGCCCTTTGCACTCGGAGTTAGGACAGGATTTGTCCCAGTTTTCTGCCAGCGTACAAGTGGTGTTAATGTTTAGTCTAGAAGTTATAAATGGAGATTTTTTTAAAAAGAAAACTTAACAGCATTGCCTGCTTATAAGAAATACTAGCAAGAGGAAAAAAAAAGTATGTGACCTATTAAAATGAAAGATTGCCCATTCTTGTAATTACAAGCAACAGGAAGCCTGGTAGTACCTTGTTTGTTAAATTCCTCTGACCTCTTCCAAAAGAAAAAGTCATACAAAAAGTCAGTTATTAGTACATCTAGAGCTGAAGTCCTGCTCTACACACATGTGTTAGTCATTTGCTAAGTTTTTTCCCCCCACCCCTTACTTGCTGGAACTGCAGTGAATTGATAGCTAGATATTCAAACACGGGTGGACAATCCCCTTTAGGCTGCCTTGGAAGAACTTGCTAATAACTAACTGCCCTTCTTCTCTGGCTCAGGTTCCCATTTGCTGTAAGCATGGGAAGGGGCCTGTTTCAGATTGATGTGATAAAAAGGAGCTGTGAAGGATTCCTCAGGAAGCAGAGTCCTGGGCAATGGCAGACCTAGGTCTTACACGACCTAGGGAGATGGGGCAAACGCGACTGACAATGGAGGTGTTTTATTGGACTGGACTCCCCTGTGAAATGCTTAACAACAAATGCTGAATTGCCAAGGCTTTTTAAAACATGATGAAGGAGACTAAGCCTAAACACTGCTCAGTCCCTAGGTCTTTGTCAAGGTCTGTCAGGTGTGAAGATTTAGTTCCTATTACAGGGAGTAAAAGGATCAGCAGCAAATAAATATATGCAGTGGATTAAACAAAAGCCCTGTTCCTTTGCTAGACACACATCTATGCCAAAAGATAAGTACCTTGGAGGACACCCCTCAGGGCTATTCAGTGACTACAGAGCTGTTCTTAAGAGTTTTGGAGTCATCTCTTATAATTTGCTTTACTCATTTTGGAGAACTGAAGCAGTTATCTTACCTGGACTTTCAAATTTGAAAGACTGATCATATGAAAACAGGAACTACTATCATTTGTCCCTAACTTATAGAAGTAAGCATAATTGTTAACAGAGCTACACATCCAAACATTAGGTAGTAGCTGGATTTGTTTTTCCTACAAAATAAAATGTCAAACTACTGTGCATATTTGCAGGGCACCTTTCCACAAAAAGCTTTTATATTCTGTTTCTGAACTGCTGGTAATGGGGTGTTACACGTTAAGAATGCTTATCTGTAAAATCACAAGCAAAGTTCTGGAAACCTAAGGGAAAAAGAATTACGGCCTGGGGATGGAAGGGGAGAGAGCAAAGAAAAAGAAACTTCAATGTAATTTGTTATGGCTGTAAAACTAAATTGAAAAGAGGAAACAGAAATGAGAAATGGGAATCTATGAAGTTATTTAGCATGTATGTATATAACATGAATGAACAACTAAGTTTGTGTTGTAAGTATTCTTTTTTGATATGGTGACTACTGGCCAATACAGTCAGATAAGCACTTTTAAAACTGTTTTAAAAGAAATACCTGAAAATCGCTCGGTCCTAAATACAGAAGTCTTAGTCCTCCAATAGAGGTAGTATAAGGGCTGTTTATTTATCCAAGTGACCTATATCGACGTTAGAGAACTAACGTCGATAGTAATCAGTAATAGTTTTCAGTAATATGAAAACTAATTTGTGTGCGTGTCCATATATCTGTGTAGATATGTAAACACAGAATCAATGATATTTATGTATTGTTAAACTTCTAATTTCTTATGTTGTTTGTCTAAGTAATAATACTATCATGCTGGATAGTGATAATATCGTGTTTGGAAGCATCATCTGTATGTGTATCTTTCTGTCAGGAGAACCCTACGTTCATCAGATAACAGTCACTTGAAAGGTGCAGGTTCATTGAAAAGTTATCCTTGGATAACCTGAGATGTCCTACAACTATGCAAAATTTCATTAAGCAGACAAATATACTGAAGATCACAGAAGGGACAGCTACTTGAGAGGAGTAAAGACAGGGGATATACCAGCAAAGAGAAAACACTGGGGTAAACCTTCCCTTGCACATTTATAACCTACAGTGCTACAGTCACTGTTAACAGCTAACTCAACGGCTCTGCACATGAAAACATAGTAATAAATGACACAAAATTGACTGGCTGCCTGTGCTGACCTTGAGATGGGAATTTGGGAGGTGAACCCAGCTGAATATTTGTGTCACCATTTTGGTATATCTCTGGGAAATTGTCATTCATATCACAAACAATCTTTTCTTTAAGTCACTCACCACATCCTCATGGGTGCTTGTTGCTAATGGAGACAGAAATACTATTCTAGTCTGGGATTTAATACATTTCACACAGATTCATTGTGCACTACCTTTTGCAGTTGAAGTGGAATTTCAACGTTTTTGTGACTTTTGACACATCATCACTCATAATAGGGTCTTACTTCTAGGGAATAATGAACATATTCTTGTGCCAAATTTGAGAATGTTGTGTTCACAAACAGCATCTGTAGGTTCTATACTGCAAAAAATCAGATGGGCTCATGCGAGAAAGTTATTATGAACAGACCTGTCATTTCTCCAGCTTCTAACAGCACCTCCAGTAACCTTCAGAACACCTAATTATTCATTTTCTTTGTGGCCAATGAAGCTGAATTTAAATATGCATACAAATATTTTGGGATAAAATTGATAGCAGTAAGGCAAACTATTTTATTGACAAGTTTTGAAATTTGGGCCTCCATGTGGACCTAGATAAATGTCATGACTGCAAAAGGTTGTAAGCACTACTTTAAACTTGATTTACTACCTTAAACTTGATTTCACTTTGTGGTTTTGGCAGGTGGTCTATGTTCCTCATTGTGACAAAGTATAAGTTTTCATATAGACATATATGTATACACATGAGTGTACACATGCATACTAGAAGAAATGTCTCTGCACAGCAAATATGCCCACTGAGAAAACTAAATTTATGTAGCAGTGGTTTTAAATCAATTCAGGGCCAAACTGTCATCTCAAGTCCCAAATCTGTTATTGCAGGCTGATTTTGCATGAAAAAGAATAGGCACCAATGTGCAATTTGCTTGGAATAAAACATGGCATAGTCATTTCAGCAGGCAAAGTTCCATGCAGATGGAGAAAGGGACACACATGGGAGGCTGAATATAAAGCCTACAGCACAGATGAGCCCCAGGAATTTCTGCTCATTGATGAACAGGGGAAGATCCCTAGTGCATAAGTGAGAATTGTCAAATTGGGAAATAGCTGAACTGGTGGATTCACTGGAGCCATGAAGATTTAAAGCAGTGTTGGTCCTAGCACTCACTTGCACAGACTGTATATTTAGCTAATAAAACTGAGAACTTTATCAAAGATTTAGGCTTACACTGCACAGTCTCCATCATTTTGGCGGCTGCTTATGAGTAGCCCTGTCATGGTACCAAGGCATTGTTTATGCAAGATCTCATGAGTGTGAATGAGATTTGCACTTCTAGCCCCAGGAATTTTTTGAAATATGTTTTGTTTTCCAAAAGGCTTCTGAACATCTGGAAATGCTGGCACTAGGCTGTCTCTGCATAAATCATAAGTGACTGAAAGTGACTTTTCCCTCCATTCCCCCCCCCCACTTTTGTAACTGGTCCTTTTAAGCATTATCACACCACTACAAAAATCAAACTCCTTTTCCTTCGCTGGAGGAGGAAAAGGAACACTTGGTCTCTGGGGAAATCCCTTCCATTTCTCTTTCCTAACTTCTGCTCATCAAATGAGACTGAGATAAAGAGAATTTCTTGGGCTGGTAAAAATAAAGGCCAATTTTGGGGTCTGTTCCAGCGAGGTAAAATTGCTTCTGCTGCTACCTCTTCCATCCTTAATAACCATTTGGTGACCTTCACTCCCCATCAAACTGTCTCTGAACAGTTATTCTATTTTCAGCCTCTCTGCTAGCTCCCTTGTCCCTTGAAAGGCAGCCGTGCGGCTTTTCAGACACTGACACCAGTTCCACTGCATGGCTGAGCTTCCCCAAGGTGTCGGGAGCTGCTCCCCCTTGCCAGACTGCTCCATGGGCTGCTGCTCTTGGAAAGTGTTTCCAGGTCTGAATAGTTGTACCTGCACAGCATTGGCAGTGCCACCACAGATGCCAAAATGCTAGGTCAGATTCTCTTGTGGTAGATCTCTTTGCCTTGTTCACATTATTGTACTATTATAATCTCCTTTTACCCTGAGAAATGCAGAGTAACTGAGGAGACAGTTTCAGCTTAAGAAGAAAAGAATGGTTAAGTATTTCCAATAACATACTACACTAGTATAAGAGGATGACTCACTCATCTTTCCCAGCACTTGCTAGTCTACTCATAGCATCCTAACTGTATATTCAAATCACTGAGTCACTTCAATACAGAAGGGTCTGAAGCAAACTCTCACATCAGAAGAGCTCAGGGCTTAAGAGGTTAAAAACCTCAAACACGAATCTTGCTCCAGTCTGTCTTTTCTCTTACTCAGTGCTCTCAATCATTTACAGAATTACTCTAAATTTCTTAATCCTTCTATCTGTATTGATTTGTAACCAGTACCAAAGTTGCATTTTGATAATATGCACTATTTTCTATATTTGCACATCTGAACAAAAGTGGAAAGTTCTTTATTCCCTCACAGAGGGCTTCAACTTACTACAGTAGAAAACTTAACTGAAAACTAAGAAAAATATCATGGATATACTAAGATAATGAATTGGTATTTGGTTTGTAGCTACATGCTGACAAGGATTAAATTAATTACAAAGCATACTGTGCTAAATTGCTAGCTCTTGGTATACTCTTAGTGTAGCTGAGAGAAAGAAGTTTTGGTTCAGAATCACATGGAATCCTGTAAGAATACTTTCAGAACTGTCATATGCATATATAGAATACAGAGAACTCAAAAAAACCCCTCAGTCAGAAAACATATTGATATTGTTGTGCTTTGTTAAACTGTTGCATTGTTTCAATTCAAATTGCTTCTGTACAAAGCACAGCGATTCATATATATTTGTCCAGAGCATGTCCTCTATGCTTCCAAACCAAGGGCATTCATTTGAAAGATGCGAAAAATTTGTACCTACCAAATCATAACATCCCCTATCTCATCTAGGGTGTAGCAAGGAAAAAAAAACTGTATTATATCTAACACTAACACTTTGTTTAACACTGCATAAACAAAACACTTCGTGCAAACACTTTGTTTGGCAAACTTTATTTTTCCTTCCGCTGCTATGGAAAAGATGATACTTTGGCAGCACACTTATAGGTACAACTTGGCACTAGATACCACTATCCAGGAACACTTTTTGTACTCTGGGAACGCCAGCAAGGGTCTGTCTTTCACCTCCCTCCTCTTCCTAGCCTGGCAGAAGTCAGCAATGAAATTATAAAGGGAAGCATTCACAGAAAAATAGAAGCCACTTACTGAAGGCAAATATGTTTTATTCTCCCAAGGATAGAGGTAAAACTTGCACTTAACTGACTCATCCTTAGTTTTATTTAACTTAGTTTTCATAACACTGATCGCACTTGTGTATCTTTGGTTTTTTTGAGCATCTTAATCATATCTATTTGTTAAGGTTTGAGGACACAGTATCACATATATAATGCTTACCCAATTTTATAATACTTACATTTATTATATTTAATATTATCTTATTTAGTATTACAGTTATACCAAATAAACATTAAAACAAGGTAAAAGTGAAGAGGTAACTGATGTCTGAGAATAAACACTACACAGAACTGAAGATACCAGGACTTTGAGCTCTCTACCTCTAGTGTAAAATTTCAGGTAACTACCACAGTTCTGATTTAGTAATCCTATGATTTAGTAATGCTAAGAAATTTCTTCCAGTATTAAGAATTTTTCTAGTCCTATTTGGGCTCAAAAAGTTAAAAGGTGATCATGAGGTGGTAGAAGTGACATTTAAAAAGTTTAATTCTGGCTAACTTCAAGAAAGAAGCTATTTTCTATTTCATTTAAATTTCTTTGCTATTTCCACATTCAGTCTACTTCAGCTAGAGCAGAATGAAACTTAGATTAACTTCAAATTAGTCTTCTCCTACCCACTCTGTTAAACATCAAGCTTCACAATGCTATGGTAAGGCAGGCCAGTTTATCCCCTGTGCCAGGGTAATTCTAATACCTGAATCTACTAGCATGTGCCAGTCCCCATCACCACACTGAATTGCTGTTTTTCCTCTCATTGGACGCACTGTATTCAGTTTGATTTCTGTTCATTAGGCAAGCGTTATTTATCAGTATGAAAATTACACCTTTTTTGCCAAACTCCAGGTTGTATATTCCCACAAAATGCTTAACAGCGTAGGAGGTCAGAATCAACAAATGGTCACATATTTACAAAACGGTTCAAATCTTTAAACTCACTCTGCTCCTCACCATAGTAGTTTTACAAATGTAGTTAACTTAAACTGAATATTCATTTTTTATCTATTGGTAAAAATACAGCTAACATCTCATGGCTCATTTATAAAATTAAACAAAATCAAAGCAAGTATATAGAAACAATAAAAAGAGAATAAACTGGTGGAATAATAGAGAAATTGAGTTCAACCTCAAGAAGCTACAAAGCAAAAACATCCTAAGAAGAGTCAATCATTCCATCATAGAAGGCTATCAGATCAGTTAACGTGATTTCACCTCAGTGAATCCATACTGATTACTCCTGATCATATTCTTGTGATTAGAAGTGATATTCAGAACAATTACCTTTCCAGGAACAGAAGAGTGGCTGACTGACCTGTAGTTGCCTGGGTTCTCCCTCTTGCCCTTTCGGAAGGCAGGCACAGCACTGGCTCCATAACAACATCTCATTCTCTTCCCCAGTTACATGCACCTGCTGGAGGAATCACAACTTCAGCTGTGTTACACTGACTGCCCTGTCACTCTCCCCCCATCTTGCTTAGCTTAAAGCCATCCTAACCAGACTGGCCAACCTGTTGGAAAAGACATAGATGTCCTCCTTAATGAGGTGGACTCCATATTTCTCCATTAGTTGTGGTCTTCAAATAGTAACCTGTGGTCATAGAAACCAAAATCCTATTTTTAACACCAGCAACATAGTCAGTTGTTAACCTGGAATATCCATCTCCTCCCTCTCACATCCTTCCCCTTCACTGGTAAGTTTGAGATGAAAGCAATCTGGGCTCCTAGACCACAATCCCTAGAGCTCTGAGATCTTGTTTAATAGTCTCCAATTTCCCCTTTAGTGTCATTAATGCCCACATGACAGAGCAACACTAGGTAATAGCCTGCAGCAGCCTTGGCAATTTCTCCAAAACAATCCTTATTCAAGCATTTAGAGAGTTTGGTTGCCGCCTGGGCAAGAGATCAGGTTGACAGATTGGTGCCTCCACTCCATTCACTGTTTCACACAGCACAGAGCTCTCTGGCACCTTCACTGCAGCAGCAGGTCAGGACTCCTGTAACTGCATGGTCTCCATAAACATCCTGTCTTCTGCTCCTCTTCCCAGATACTATACAGCCTGCTGAATTCTCCCATAACTCCCTCACCTGCTGATGCATCTCCTCAACCAAAGCACATCTTTGAAGACAACTGACTGTCAGCCAAGGCCTCACAGAGCGACTCCAAGCATTGCCTACAACCCAGGAGCTGTAGGAAGTTGCTATTAATGGGTCAGCCCACCTCAAAGCCTCCAAAACTGCAGCCAGAGCACCCACAGAACTACTGTGCTCCAGGCCTGGCTCTTATATATGCCACCCTCTAGTGCCCCATAGGGTGATTGACTCATTCTAATCAAAGGCCACCTGGATCAAACATCCCCATGGTCAGGAGGAATTCCAACTCATTTCAGCTGCTATTAGTGAGCACAGTGAAGCAAAGGGCCCAGTAGACAGAAAGAATAAGCTTTATGATCAGCCATACTCCCCTGAATTGCTCCTGCTGAACAGGATATAATTTCATCCTCTGGAGTGAGGGATGCAGAGCACACGTTGTAGTTTGTAAGATGATACAAGCAAAAACATAATTTCTCTCATTGACAAAGGACAGAACTGATAAGACATGCACGAAACTTTTCATATTCTTGCCTAAAAACTAGCATGACCTCTACATTACATTAACTACTGCAGGCTTGCCTTCTCCTAAGGGCTTCCCTTCTCCTAAATGGTTTTCCCAAAGCACTGTCCTGATGAAAACACAGAGCAGATACATGCTTATGGCAAAGACTCATTAAAGTACTTTCAATGATAAATGCATCATACAACTCTAATAGATAACAAAGCAAACTTCATCATCCTGTAGTATTACATCTGCGTGGCAGGGGAATACAAATGGTGAAAGCTTCTTTGTCATTGTTTTTCACAGCTGATTCACAAATTGTATTTTAATGATATTTTCCCTCCCAAAAAAAACCAAAAAATAGATCATTTTTAGAATGGTAGATTTGGAACATCTGTGTTTTGCCAACAAAATCTGACCATTAGGGAAATACATCTTTGTAGTTGCTGAGAAAATAATGAGCACTCCAGCCAAGAAACAGTTATACTGAGGAGATGTTTCTATAACTGTCCTCTCTTGGAAGAGAACAGGTGCTTTCTAATTTACATAAATTATGCAAAATCTAAAGAATTTACAGTAACCAAATGTTTACCAAGAGATGTGGATGAAGATGTAGGTTAACTGATGATGTTCTGTATGCCAAGCAGTGCTCCTTTGGCACTTATGTAGTTAAAGTTCTGTGATGGTTTCTATTATACATCCTACTTTCATGGATTCATAATTCAATCCTAAAAAAAAAAATCTCTGATTTGTATCTTGGCAAGAAAATATCTTAAACTGAGACTGGACATTTTATTAGGTATTCGGGAAAAAGTCAGTTTAATTGTCTCTAAGTTATGCAAGTATAAAAGTGGAATGTATTGGTTTCAGACATTATTTTATGTTGTTACAACTCAAAACTGCTTTGTTTTTTTAAGGGAAACTTTATAAGTGGTTAGTCTGAAATGTGGATTAGTGCATTTGGAAAACTTGGAAAAAGAAATGTAAAAATGCTTGACTTATGACCTCCTTATGAAAATATTTATTCACTGGGTACACGCCATTCTTTCAGCCTAACTTTCTTCAGGATGCAGGGCCTTGCTCTGCCATCAGGCATGTAAGACAGCTCTCAGTTTCATCCCTTTTACATGATTCAGGTGAACGGGCTGAGTTTGTTATGCAGTTCAC
>JAVCKT010024658.1:0-15487 GCA_032273925.1 Rhynchotus rufescens | reverse complement strand
TGCCTGGGGTTATTCCTCCCCCGGTGCAGGACCCTGCACTTGTCCTTATTGAACCTCATGAGGTTCCTCTCTGCCCATCTCTCCAGCCTGTCCAGGCGCCTCTGGATGGCAGCACAGCCCTCCGGAGTGTGGGCCACTCCACCCAGCTTGGTATCATCTGTAAACTTGCTCACGGTGCACTCAGTGCCTTCGTCCAAGTCATTGATGAACAGGTTGAACAGCACTGGGCCCAGTATTGACCCCTGGGGGATAACATTGACCATAGGCCTCCAACTGGACTCAGCCCCATTTATCACCACCCTCTAACAATTTATGTTAAAATAGAAGTGAAATTTGGAAATTTCAAATGGAAATTTGAAATTTGAAACCACTGCTGATGGGCAAATAGCAAGCACTGTAGTGAAGAATAAGAGATATCACATACCAGACTTCTCTGATATGTTGGACTGAAGTGAGCATAATTTTAAGGAAGAAATTTTACATCTGAAGGAGGGATAATAGAAAGAGAGGGAAAGGGAGAAATGGCCAAATTGCTATTGTTTTGCCTTTGTATTATTGTGTCATATTGGCTTTAAAAGCAAGTGTGTTTTGTCATATGCCCATGCTATGTGACGTGTGAAGATAATATTAATTCTCTTGTGAAATTCTCAGCAAAAATTCTCTTGCAAATGCTCTATTTTCCATCAGGACCCTTTTTGATAGGGCACACATGCAAATAACTGGCAAGTTTCTTCCTCTTTCCTTTTATTTAACTTTAGGGTCTTGACTTCCTGGCCAGGCTGCGTCACCTTATGGAAGATTTGGGAATTTCCTCATTTCTGTTTGTTTTTTCACGTGCACTTTAGCTGATTTAGCACTGAACATGGAATATGCACCTCATCCTTGAGTATAGAACAGAAAAAGACTTAAAGAGGTAATCTGTGCCATTTTCCAGCCTCCAACATCAATGATTCTGGCACATCTTTGTTTATGCTATCCTGAATCTTCCAGTGCTAAGAAATTCTCATCTCTTTGAGTGATCTTTTCCAGTACTTCACTATATTTGCTATATTTACTATCAGAAAGGTTTTCCTGATTTTGAATTTAAATTGTGACAATGAGAACCCAAATTCTTGCCCTGAACATGACATGAAGATAAAATTACTTTGTTTTTTTCATCAATCTTTTATGTAGTTGAGGAAATGGAGAAGATATTTCACGACAGCTGCCATATCTGAACCACTGAGTGACAAATCTTGTTTGTGTGTATGTGTGTGTGTGTATATGTATATTGTATATAAAGCTTATGTATTTGCAGCTCCTGATCATTCTGGTTATTTTCACAATTGCTTCTTTATTTTTTGAACTGTGATGCCTAAACTTGAAAGCAAAATTCAAGTTTTGGTGTATCAGGGCAGAGTAATATTAAAGACATATCACATCTGAACCATCTAGGTTTATGCATAGATTATGTGATTAGATGGCTTGAAGTATTTCTGAAATTTTCTTCTATAGAAAACAGTCATACTTCTTTTCTGAAAATGTAGCATTGTTTCCTTTTTTTTTATTTTATTTTTGTCCTTGACCCCTTCAGCCTTCTTTGCAAAAATGCAAGAGACAATCAAATTTTTTGACAACCTTGTTTTTTAGTTTAGGTTACTTTTATTTTGGTGAGGCAGCATCCTAGAGCTCAAAATTAGCTCAAAACTTCATTGAGAACATATACTGACTGAAGAATGAAGTAAAAGGTAGTCCTGATGTCATATATTTTGATTGATTTTGGAGCCAAAAAGGTTTTTTTTTTGTTTTGTTTTTTTTTTTTTTGGTAATACGGGTCACACCTTTTCTTGATCTTTTCTGTTCTGATGTGGTTTTTAGTTTTTGCTTGAATCATTATTGCATCATTATTTCTGCAGTATTCATTCACAGATCATGAAGAAAATGCAGATTAGAGAGATGAAAGTGAAGACAAAGGGAGAATCTACTGATTTTTCTCTTTGATATAATCTTAAAATTCTGGTTTGTATTTTAAGAGTAGAATTTGTAATGAAAAGTATTATTCAATGTTCTTTTAAAAGTTATATTTCAAAAGTCAGCGTTCAAGTATAGTATATCCTAGATGCATGTGTTAAGAATGTTCAAGTTGAATTATATTTAGAAATGATTATATTTCTGCAAGATATGGCTGACTGATTCTGTCATTTTTTTGAAACTTCACATACTGCTATGTCAAAAGATGAAGAAGAAAGATGTTTTTAGCAGATACATTTAGATGATGCATTGACTGCAATAATCTTTCAAGTGAGACATTATGTATGTCTATAGGTGGAATTGAAGGGCATGCCTGAAACTGACAGAAACTGCACCTGGATTTTCTCTCAGCTTCAGAGCTACACAACTGATTCTATTGAAGGAAAAGAGCAAACATTGTGAAGCATGTCTTTGGATTGATTGCATAAATTGATTAAAGGCTCAAGTGAAAATGGAGGTTCACTATCATACTCTTAAAGTGAAATGATAGCAAAATTCATTTTTTACAAAAAGAAGTCTTTGATCATTAGTTAAAAAAAAAAGAAATAAATAAAAATAATAAAAATAAAAAGATGGAGGGAAGCATAATGCTTCCAATAGCCAGAAACGGAGGCTACTCCGGATTTCAATACTGCAGACTACAGGTGTTGTTAAGAGATGGATCAGTGGGACAACCTTCCAGACCATGGAGTGGACTTTTTACTTCTTGACTGCTTAGGGCTGAGGCAGAGCACCATTAACCATCAGGAGGTTAAGACATGAGTGAACTAGGGTTAGTGAGAGGACTTCAGTGACCCTGTTTTCTGAATTCTTGGATGCTTCATGTATGGAAAGAGAGCCCGCTCTGGCCTTTTATGGGGTGCCAGTGGCAATTTGCAAAGTAAAGTGAGAGAATATTTCTACATACAATATATATAAGGCAATACTATCCAATCCCATTTAGTAAGAAAGAACATACAATGTGAAGAGACTACTGAGTAAGTATCTGCCTTAAATAGCAGCAATTCTTGTGGATAATCCAATAATGTGGATTCTAGTAATCCAATGAAGCTGCTTGCATTGTTATGTGAGGATCTTCCAGTCTTCTCTCTTCTTTCTGTAAGGAAGACTGTTACAGTAGGAATCCTCCCTGGAAGATATCTTAATACTGGTACAGACTATGTAGCAGACTATTCTGCAACCAGAAATAAGTGGTTGCATTTGCACAGATGCAGAAAGAAAAATAGAAAGAAAAAAAAAAAAAGAAGAAAATAAAAAGAATGCCCTCTGCATATTTTTGTTTTCACTTTCTACTTTTTAAAAAAATGTACTGGCAAATGTCATGAATCAAACTCACTGGTTAACTGCAGACGGAAAAGACATTTTTCTTCAGTTTGCATCCAATTTAAATGGTGGTTATGACGTACAAAGGACCATTCATTTATTCTTATAAAAGTTATTAAACAGGAAGTTGTTCACAGAGGCTAATTTTGAACAGTGTCATTTTATTTCTTGTACTTCCTCTTTTAATTTGAAAAGTTATATTTCCTAAAGCCTGAGTGCACCATAGTATTTCTGAAACTTCAAGGCTACCACAGATGTTGGAGCTGGTTTATATTGTATAACTTATGGTGATTCTAACATACATTGAATGTAACTTCACACATTATTGGCCAATCACAAGGACTTTGCTTTGCAAAGTGCCCTGACTGCTCTAGGGAGAGACTCACTTTCCTGTGAAAAAATATACTTGTGTAACTGCTAATACAAGGAGAAAAGTCTCTGTCTCTCAAAATCACTTGTGTGAACCATAAATTACTACATTTTCAAAAATGGCTGATGTTTTTTATTAGGTTAATTTGTTCCCACCTAAGGATATTTTGTAAAGATTGCAGTTAAAGAGAAGGCATTTTTAACATCTTCCAAAATTGATGCATGTTCAATGGGTGTCAGGTAAGTTACTTAGAAATAAAGGCACATAAAATAAGTAACAGCTTTGGAGAAAATTAAGCTAATTATCCCTAAAGGGCTATATGGTTAGTGACTCTTTTGCTTTTTATTACCTTTTTCTTTAATTAATGAACATCATGCCCATCAACACTTTAATACTGTCTTAATTGCATATCCCTTCTTCTTTAGGTTTTCTTTCTTTTCTTTTTTCCTTTTTTTATTTTTTATTTTTTGCTTTTTCTGAGGAAATGTAGATAGCCTTTCTTCTCATAGAAGGTTACTGTTCTAGGTCACATTTCTTGGTCTCTGCATAGGGGTTCAGCTTAAGCCCTTTTCCCTCCTTAAAGTTGGTAACAACTGAGAAGTTGGATCTTTGACCCCTTTCTAGGGAAAAGAGAGGGGATATTAGAAACCAAGGAGCACTTCTTCTCTTTTACCCCTTGATACTTCACAAAATAATGTCAGCAGTTCCTTTTCTTTTAATAAGATACTTCTCTCATACGTGTAAGTCTAAATGCCATATTGCAGTGTATTCCACTTTCTCTAGTTTTAGTGATTTTGAAGTAGATGGACAGAGTTTTACAGTCCTGTGCACAACCTTTTGTGAAAATTTTTGATATATAAAAGTGTTGATGATCACATACCCAGTGTTCATTGTACGATATGAGTATATTTAAATAACATGGTAATTTTAATCACCTTCCATTTTGTGTCATTTATGACCATTACTATTGCCTTAGTCCAAGCTATCCAGCTATATCTACAACAGACTCTTATATGAACAGGGAGACATAAACAATGTGCCCCCACAAACACAAACAATGACCAAATACACCAATGGCAGAATAGAAGTGTTGAAAAAATAAATTTATTGAGGAAAAAAGGAACTTTTTATCACTATGCTTATATTCTCCTTCAAAAATATATCTCCTGATAAAGTTTCTTAATTCATTTTATTTTATAACTAGAACACTGTTTATTATTCTGCCCCAGTAATCCAGCTGCATGTGCCTACCCATATTAAAGAGGAAATGGATAAGATTTCTCACTACCAACTCATCCCCATGGGTTGGAATAAAAGTGTTCTCTATTCACACATGCCAGTTTGCTAATTACCATCACTTTGAGCAGGAGAATTCTAAACGTAAGATTTAAGCCTTTCTCAGAAATAATATTGGTCAAAAAATGTTTTCTTTTTTGGAGAAGATCTCCTTAGTTGACTTCTCTTTACAGAGGAATCAGCTCTTATGTTTCATACATGTCTACTGTGACAACTTTTTGTTTTTACAAAGAGTTAAATATTTCTATGACTGTAGGTAGAAGCTGAATCCAGAATATTTTACACTTTGTTACCTATTTTCTGTGAAAGTTTTTTCATTATTCCAAGCTATCTTCAACCAAATTTTGTTTAGGAATCTCTCTATGAATAATTTCCATTTTTATGTAAGTTTCCTTTGATTACAACAAACCTCACTGTTGTATACACTGTAAAACAAATGCAGCAATAGCATTATTAGATCTCATCTTGTGTCCACTGTTGCAAACCAGAACTAATTACACTGAAACAGAATTCTGAGGGTATAGTGCTGGTACAAATGAAGATTAGAATCAAGTTCATAATTACCATGGTTGGTTTCACTGGCATTTCTTTGTTAATAAGGCTTCATTTCCAGATGATCATGCTTACCATAACTAGAGGTATTAATAAATGTTCAAAAATAGTTTTGGCTTTTTCAATCAGAAATGCCACAATCAATATTTAGGCACCAGAGAATGAGAGAACTACATTACAATCCTTGCTATTGACCGTGTTGTGGATAAATGACAGAAGCAGGAATGAACATCTATTAATTTAGTCACTGAAGATAAATATTTGCTTGAATCTCTGGGAATTCTAGGTATTATTCTATGTTATCACCAAGTATGCTTAGATATGCCAGAATTCAAGGCAGATCAGGTGGATGGTGTTGCACAGCAAAGGACTACAAATCTGAGAATCTTTCATTTGAACATTTTCAGAAAAGATCTCAATCCAGAGAGATGGAATTTATAGATACTTTCACTTTGGTAGCCAAAAATAAAGAATGAAAAACCTTTGAACCATTAAGCTCTATGTAATAGTCTGAGTCTTTGTCCTTGAAAAGCACAGGCATTTTATTCATGCTTAGAATTGTGCAGACAATAATTTTACTAATAATGAATAGAATTTTGTATTTGAATTGAGGAGTTACGCATCGTGGTACAATGCCACAAGGTATATGAATGAAGACATAACTTCTCTATTCCCTTATCTAAAATTTATGCTTAGTTTTTGGAAGTAGGAAATGATCCAGTGGTAAAACTTGCATGGACATATGTAATAAGAAATAGGCAATTTTTATTCTGAACACTTCTCTATTTTATTCATTGAACTACTTCATTTCTCCTACAAGTTTGAATAATCATGAAGCCTCAAGTGTACAACTAGCTTGTACGAAACAACTATATAGAGAGGGACAAAATACTAAGGTTGTCAGATGCATAACCTCTAAAGAACTCTTTAAAAACAAGGCTTACCTTGCCCACGTATTGAGTATCTGGGCCTGTGTATTCCTCCAGCAAGAAAAATTGATTCCACATCCAGCCACGCTTGGTACGGTGCAGTGTTTTTCCATCATTCTCTGACAATCCTGTTATCCTTTCTCTATGTAAATTCTTGCTAGTCCTTTTTTGGGATAGCATCATAGGAATTGCATGAAGCATACAGCCCCAAAGCAAAACTGTCAAGGAGTAAGTCCTCATCATTTGCAGAGATGCTGTCAAGCTCCAATTTTCTAATAATTCCCCAGAACAAAATGTTTAAATGTTGTATTCCTCTTGCAAATAGGACCTAGAGGATGGAGAAAAGTATTTGAGTAAATTGCCATAATGTTACTTTCCTAAGCCAGTAGCAGATATATCAATAGCATAGCAATCATGACAATGCTGATGAAAAGTAGCTAGAGAGAGATATACCAAAAGGACAGATTGCATATTTAGTTGATCATTTTCCTCAAATAATTATGGGCAGCAATTAAGGACTGCTAAGAGTCAAGTCTTTTATTGTCTCTCTGGTTCTATTTTTTTTTTAATTTCTCCCTCTCTCTCATTGGATATAGATATTAATTTAAATTATAATTTTAGTAAAATATTTCTTGATCCAGAGAATTTAAAAGTCTGCAGTTACTGAGGTACTAGTATCAGAGACTCATTTTCGGAGGTGATTCTCAGCTAGCACTATCACCTTGAGACAACACAACTGTCCAAATAGTAGGAAACCTTCCAATCTAATCTCTTCCATTGCTCAACCTGAGCAATGTACCTGTACCTGGTAGAGACGTTAGTATCTGTAAAGAAGTTTCTGTAAAGCTGAACATTTTGTTGCTTCATGATTTATAAGACTCACTCTTCCCCCTCACTACCCTCCTTTTGTCACAGAGAATCATTTGCTGAGCTGTCATCGCTAATTATAGAAAACCAGGGTAATGCTGCATCAGGGAAAGTATAGTTTAGCTTGGGAATCCCAGTCCATAAACAGTGATAGTGTCATGAAACCTCAACTTCCACATACTTTAGGACACTGATATACTGAAATTTTAGAAACCACCTATTTCTATCTTCCTTTCTCCTCAAAACAGACTTTATCAGCAACTAGCTTTTTTTCTTTCCAATTTTTTTCTGCATAAAAAAGTTTAAATTATTGCAAATATGATTTCTTTTTTTGTGAAAGAGAACTTGAGAACTAAAACTGTGGGAATGGAAAACAGTCAGTGGGTTGTACTCTGAATGTCTTAATGGGTAGATTCTTGCCCTTGTATGGAAATCTCCTTGAAATGATGATATACTTACTTATGGTATATCATGAGAATGCATGGCCTGAGGTTCTTAACTAGCCGTGCTGAAGAGGATCAAAGTCTTGGTGTTTTAGTAACTTCAAAAAGAGTTTTATGTTAGCAAGAAGTTAAAGCTTGGACTATTTCTCACTTCCTAACATCATGTTCAAAATTAAAAAGAAAACAATTTAATAGGTGTTAAATTTATGCAGAAGATCATGGATATAATGCAGGAAAACTCTTGCTTTTTTATTTCTTTATTTTAATTGAAAAATCAAAGCACAAGCTAAATTAACTCTATTTGCATAGAATCATGCATGTATGTAGCTCTTGGCATTTGTTAGAAGATATGTTTTCTTTGAATCCTGTAGGTATACTCAAAGTTTTGTTTTTTCGCTTGTAATGCTTTATATATTCCTGTGGTGTTCAGAGAACTGAAGAGAAAACCTCCTGTGACTAATCTAACACTAGTAAATTTTGACGTTGTTAAATGGAAAGCACACTGCATACATGACATGCTTGCCTTGTGGTTCAAGATCACAGGATTCAAATCAAGATAGGTTTAATAAAAGAGATCTTCAGTCAGAGATCTTCTTTTTTTTCCCAAAATTTCATATATGTCCAATTTGGTTGGACATTTTGATTTGTTTTGATTTAATTATTCCAATCACTTCTATAGTAAAAATAAAGATTAAAATATTTTATTAATTATTTTAAAATCATTTAATTATCTGTATTAATGAATTAATGAGTGAAACAATTTGTATATGTAGAACACACAACACAAACATGATCTGGATTGGATCCTCAAATCCATCCCATTGTTTTAGCAGGCAAATATGTTTTTTACTCGTGGTGACAAACATTAGAACTAGTGGTTTGTACTGTGCTGCAAATACTATAGGAAAGTCAGAGACCTCATAAAGTTTCTATTTTGCAGCTTAAAATTTCCTTCTGGACAAATTATGACTGTTTTATTGTTGCGTGGACATTGTTGTGGACTTCAGGTAATTGCTTTCCTTCTCTCATATTTATCTTATTTTGCTATAGTTTTGTTAGATTAAGTACATCAAGCTCTACTAGGCTCCTGCTATATGAAAATATCTTAATTATTTTTTTAGTTCTTCTCTGCATCTACCCCAATTTCATTTCACCTTTACTGAATAGATATGGTAAGTAAACAAACCATTATGTACACGTCTAGTGTAACAGATGTTGTTTCTCATGTTTTCATGAGATACATTGCTTGATATACCCTAAGACAGTACTTACTCTTTCACGACCTCTCTACATCACTGCTTCACTGGGCTGTAGTCCAAGAATTAATTTTATATACATTCTGAAGGATAAAATGTTATTTTCATATTAATCAAACTTTAGATACAATTGCTTTTGCTTTGGATAAGATTTCATGGATCATAATATATATGCATCATGGATATGATGTTACTACTTAACTATTAGGATAAATTTTATGTTTTAATATAATTAAGGTCATCAATTTCTCTGATTCCTTGGAGTGTTTGGCAAATTTCAATACAGTGTGTCTATGAAACTATTAAAAAATCCTATGGTATATATTTTACAACCCTTCCAAGCCTTGTAAAAGAACTGTGAAAAGTAAGTTATCTTTAAGTGTTAAATTTAAATTTGTTTTCCAATTGTCATTATTTAAAAGCATTATTTAAAAGAAGAATCTAACACTCAAAAAAATAACCTAGTCTTACTTTTTTTCCTTTTTTTTTTTTGAGACAGCGCTAAGTGTAAGAGATAGGAAAAAACAGGAGAAAGAAGTCTTGTCTGGTAGCCCACTAGCTACCAAGCCCTATTGACCAGGCCTCAGCCTGAAAAATTTAGAAGGGATATATTTATACTCAACCAAATGATGCTGGTGTAGTCTGGAAAAATAAGATCAACCTTTCAAAGATTGTACACAGCTGCTCTTAGCCAGCCAGAAGACATAATTTTTGTGTAGGCTCTAATCTTTTAATAGAGGGTTGGATTTTTTGTTTTTGTTTGTTTGTTTGATTCCCGGTAGGAGTCTAGGTTCCCATATTTTGTTCCTGTCAATGCAGAACTTAATCTGAGATTGTTTAGTGTGTGGTTTTCTGTGTGGTGCTGCCCTCTACTGCTAATTAAAAGAAGACATAAAAGAGAAAAGACAATATCCTTCATATAAAAAACGGCAAGACTCTCTTTAGAATGAAAAGGATATATATATATAAGTATATACTCCATTCTCTCCTGGTTTTGATTTTTACAGTAGTTGGATATGCTGTCTGTGAAGATAAATATATTAGGCTGGGTCAGTCTGGCCCTTCTGAACATTATGGAAAAAATCTAATTTGATTTCTTCTAAGAAAGAGTAGTAAAGATACTGGGAGTGAAACTGGAGAGGAGAATTTTAATGATTTTCATTTTGAATGAAGGAGAATAGTAACTGGTCAAAATTACTTATACAGACTCTCTCTTCTCTTTTATTTCCATCATTCATTACAGTGACCAATTTATTGTTCTTGTTCAATAGTGAAAAATGGCTTTCTTCCTACATGAACTGAATTTTTCTTTTAAGATGGGCTAGTTGTACCTTAACACTTTTAACATCCTAGGTTGTAAAGAACATGCATTCTTTCCTCACATTGGAAATGAGAGCATCTGAATGGAGAAAATAAATATTTTTGCTTTTTCAAGTTTGAGAGATCCATGAAGGCAGCCTAGTCTCTCCTTACAGTAAGGACCCTTCACTCCTACAAAAGCTCCAGGTAAATGAATTATCTCTGCATGAAAGACAGGATTCTCCTTAGCATATTAGCAATTGAAAAAAAGAACATATCTTTTAAAGTCCTTTAAAATGTAGAATATTCTGTTTAGATTCTTCAGGGGCGGTGTGAAATAAGCCCTTCTGGGATCAATACTAGGGATTTGTTAGCAATGATGCCAATTTAAATGTTTCTATAGTGATTGCCATGGCAATGTTTTTAATTAGCGTAACACAGGCACTCATAAGCATGACATGAAGGAAGGCTAACCTTCAGCAACTTGATAACGTACCCCATATTAGTTTCATTTGTTAATAGTGAAGTAAAATTCTGTTCTAAAAGAAAGAGTCTGCGGTGTTCATTTTTGTCTAAAAATAGTACAGAGTTAACTGCAGCTACAGTGCTTCATATTGCTCTCACCAATCTTTATATGAAAAAAAAACCGCTGTTGCTGATGTTTAAAATAATTCAGACACTCTGCAAAAATAAAATCTGCATATATACAGGACATGGTAAGTATAAATCTTGTGCATCCTGTATGCATGTGAGGGGACTCCTCTGCTTGGTCTGTGTTTTCTTCTACAAAAAAAAAAAAAAAAAAAAAATCTGTGTGTAGCTTTAATCTACCTAACCTGAATACTAAGTGCAATCAAGCTGTACAACGCAGTCTGTGCTATGAGGTACACATGGCCATCAATAACACCATGTCTTGAGATCTGTGTCATCTTTCCTGCACCTTTATTGTTCGCCTATCTAATTAAAGATAGTCCTGGTATGTGTATACACGCTTCTGACTGCACCCCTCAGATATTCTCCAAGCCCAGTCACACTGCAATCACAAATGTAAACTGTGCACGTGTTACTGATAGCTAACTTCCAGAAAGCAATTATACTCTCCCTAATTATACTCTCCCTCTCTTCTTCAAGGGTAGAGGCAGGGTTGAAGGTAACAATGAAAATATGAAAAGATAAAAAGAGAACAGCTAATGTGGATTTTGACTATGACACCCAGTGTTGAATCTGAGAGTATAAAGCAGGGCATTTTCATTTATTTCTGAAAAATAAATGAAGCAGCCAAGGAAAGCTGAACAAGCTTATGAGAGACCATGGACAATTAAAGGACAGATTGTCAACTAATGAACAAGTCCTCTCTAATAGAAGTGCTCATATCCTGTTCAGACACAGGTGCAGTGGGCAGATTAAGGATGAAAGAGTTCCCTATTCTACAGCTCCTGTTGCAAACCTTTCGGATCAGATTTACAGAGCTGCTTTTTACCCATTGCTGCTCTGTTGTGCAGGATGTACAGCAGAGGCAAATTCAGCTGAAAACTTTGCTAGGAAACAGATGAGCATTATTCTTTATTCCTGGAACACCAGTGGAGTTTTCCTTAGCTGTGTGCATCACAGGAATAAATGCAATATTTTAGGGAACATGGACTAATAGCAATTTATATTGAATGTCTGTTAAACTAAGGTTCTTAGGCAAATAAGCTATGGTCTGTAAGTGCATTATGAGAACCATTTATCTTGTCATGAATAGTGGGAGTTTGCATTTATTCTAGAGCTCTGCCAGCCTCTTAGACACATACACTGGAGATGCTGGTCCAAATTCAGCCATGGCTTTTGCCACCCTCTCTATAGCACTCATAGCTGATAACGCCAGTCCCACAGTTGGGTGGATCTGGCTAGAGAATGTGTTGATTCATGTCTGGACAATCCCCACTGGCAAAAACTCGACTAGACACACAGCTGTGATTCAAATCAACTGTCCCTGACAGTGAAAATACCATCTGTCCTTCTCTGGAGCAGATCCCTCCTGTGATGTACATGAAACCGTTTCTGGTCCCTTTCCCATGGGTTGGGACCCACTCCTCCATCAGTTAGAGAAGGAGACCTGCAGCACTTCTGACACATCCTGCATAAGGATGCTTACTTGTGAACAATGGCATTCAATTAGGCTAAAAAGAGACTTTTAAAATATCTCTCCTTGAGGCACCAGCTCACTAGATTATAGAAATCTATTTATATTCTTTTCACATTAAAAGAAAAAAAACCCTTTCTCATTAATGATCCCTTTTACAGGACCTACTTCTCATCAACATGAGGGGAGCTGAGAAACACAGCACTTGTACACCTTTAATGGCATGCATTGCTTTGATCCTAATATTGATTTTTATCCATGGGGAGCACATTTCACTCTTATCATGTAATAAAGCCACACTATATGTTTTTATGGCACCTTATTTACAAATGCAACACATTTGTGTTTTTTACAAAGTTGTCTTCAGAGCCAAGAGGGAAAATACTGTCATCAAAGCAAGATTTCTCCTTGTGGCTTCGCCTTTAGAATTGTCTCATTTATTTGACAAGTCCTCACTCATAAGCTGTTTGTCCACACTTTGATATTGATATCCTGCATTATTTCAGGTGTTTTTATGTTTTAAAAGCATCATAACCTTCTATCTGCCAATTCAAAAACAAACTGCTATCTGGAAGTGTAGAACACTTTTCTAGAGTCACCAGCCCTACTCAGTCTTTCTGCAGAAAGTGGATGAAATGCACTTATGTTGCTAATGACAATATACTTATGAATTGTACTAATTACTGAGGCTGTATGCTTTTGTCTGAAGTATTTTCCTTGCTTTTTAATTCTGCAGTGGACCGGTCCAGTTACACAACTCAGTCCTATGTTTTCTGAATCTACACTTTGTATAATGGCTTAAGAGCAAGTCAGTATGCAATAAAGACAGTCCTTCTAGGTAATATATGTATTTTTCGCTTAAGTACTTTTGAGTCATTGAAATCCTCTCAAGAAAGAGTGAAATTCAGACATAATTACTTCTTGTAAGTGAATATATGTATTCACTTTCCTAAATTGGAGAAACTCAGTTGCTGTCAGCAGATTCAAGACTGGCAATTTCAACCTTTTGTTACTGTCTTCTCGTGAAGAAGTTGAGCTGAGGTTTAAGCCTGTATTTCCATAACACACATATTATACTACCTAACTGCAAAGGACAATTCTGTGCATCACAGGAATAATATAAGCCTGAGAAACATCAGTTATGAAGATGATGTTTTCCTTCTCTATATCTGAATCTCTATCCTTAAAAAAGGAAAGAAAAGGAAAATCACTTGTTTTTTTCATTGGACTGAATTAACGAAGCAGAAATGAAAACCAAACAAATGCTCCAGCCAGGACAATACTCACAAGCAGACACCTTTGAAAACTCATATGCAGAGAGAAGCATATAATATTTTTTTCTCTGCATGTTTCCCTATTTCCTTTCAAGAAACATTATATATTAGTCACCTTCAGTATATTTTCCTTTTCTACTGCTTTCTCAAGACCATATAAACTTGTATAACCCAAGAGAAACAACAATGAGACTCACAGCTTAGCAACCTGTTTTGACAAGAACCACCTCCCTGTATTTCTGCTTGAACATTATGCCTGACACCTAGTCTCCTGGTGACACCTTCTCCTGTCTTTGGAAGTTTAATAGGCAGCCCCTCTTCACTCTTTTTGCCTCTCATAGATATACAGACCTATATTGCCTGTAGCCTTCCCTGAATCTCTTCCAGTTTTACAGTATACTTTCTGAGATGGGAAATCAGCATTTGGTGTGGTGTGCAAATTGCAGGAGTTTCATGGATTTATGGACAGTAGCTTACTTACATTTTCTATTTAGTTTTGTAATATTTCATAGAATACTCTTTGCTCATTTAATTGCTGAAGGTCTCTGGGTTAATGGTTTCATGGAATTATCTGTTGTTACATTAAGATGTTTTTCTCAATAGTAATAATCAGACTTTGTTATTGTAAATGTAAAATCTGATGTTTATCATGTGTTTTGATTTACATATCTTTATCTGTCATTTTGGTTTCTAGTCACTATGTTTTATGAGATATAATGACTAGTGCTGTACTAGTAAAGCATAGTAAGCATATTGTTCAACCAGGTGGAGGCTGGCAGGTAGAGGCTTATTGGAATGGCATGGCTCAAATCCATTTAGTTAAACTCTCTTCTCTTCTCCTCTTCCTCACTCCTTCTGAAGCAGGACTGTTTTGTCCATTTGTCCATCTCTGAGAAGTCATCTTATAATTAAGAAGTCACCCTTAAATAGTTCCAGTAATTTTCTGGGAAAATGCTGACTAGTACAGACTAAAATGGTGTTTGGGGTAATTGAATAGTATGGATGAATGCATCACAAAAACCTATGTCTTTGACAGGTGAAGTATGTTAGTATAGTCATAGCCATAAGATGCTCCTGCAAGCCTTCACAAAGGTCCTTTCATTTTATTATGCTGAATGACACTTGCAAATTTTTTCACCTTGATATTTAAACCTGTTCTCTTTTTATTTATGAGTATATTGTACAGTCCTGGTCCTAGCATTGATCTCTGTGGAACACAACAGCAGACCTTATTTCAGTTGGAAAACTCATTATTCACTTCTTACTTTTGGTTTCTGGCATTTAATCTATTGCTGATACATGCAAGGACCTTCCCTTCCACTCATGGCTACTTAAGAGCTTTTAGTAAGCAACCTTGCCAAAGCCTCTGGAAGCACAGCTACACCATGTTAAACAGGTCACAACTGTCCATGTGCTTAGTAACACTTTCAGAGGAGTCCAGGGGATCTGTGAGGCAGAATGCTTCTTTCCAAAAATTGTGCTCAATTTTTCCGTTTGTCATTTGTCCACCAATTGTATTCTTTATAAGAGTTGCTAATAATATCCTCGGCATCAGCATTAGACTTTGTCCTTACTATTTGTTCTCATAAAACTGAAACACTTTGTAAAAGTTGGCATTACATTTGGTAGTTTGCAAATCTCATATATCAAGCAAATTAAAATGAAAAGTTACAGAAAATTAAGTCGTAGTATGAAAGTACAGCACAATACCTCACATCTTGTTAGCGAAAAGGCCGTACTTCC
>JAVCKT010024657.1:0-22906 GCA_032273925.1 Rhynchotus rufescens | reverse complement strand
TCAGTAACATTTTTTTCCCCCACCACTAAAAAAGCTCAGCAGGGAAAAGTATTTAAAAAATATTTAAAACATTTTGCTATCTTCTGTATTTCATTCACACTTACTCTGGTGATTCTAGTAGAAGTTATGTAAATAAAACTGAAGTTAGTGGCTTGCTTTCAGATTTTCATTATGATATCTATGTATGTTGAAAAATATTTCTAATAATATGCTGGCACTCTGCTTTTCATAAAAAAAGAAAAATACAAAGAAAAATCAAAGTTGGAAAAAAGTCAGATATTTTTGTGTGAGCTTTTTTCACACAAGAAACATAAAATTTATTTCCACTTTTGCTTAATGGTTGTTTGTGAGTGTTGCTTTATCAAGACATTAGGATTATGGTTTTTCTCATTCCTAGATGCTATAGGGATGCACTTTCTTTCACATACAAGAGCACAGGAAGAGGGAAAACTGAGGCAGGAGTTTGCATGAAAAATAGTGCAATTTGCAGCAGTAAATAGCTCTTCTTTTTATGGAAACCTACGAGCTCAACTCCAGACTGGAACTTAACTGAACAGCGGTATCCTAGTACTAGCACAAGAGTAGAAAAGAAACAAAAAAGCAATAAAATCTGAAATCTACCCTGGCAGCCCACCTTAACTACCTCAAGAAATAAAAAAAAGAAAGTAAAAATGCAAACAAGAAAAGAAATACCATCCACTAAAACACTAGCTAATAAAAGTTACTGAGTGATCATGCTGAAGCTTGATGAGCTTGACGTTTTGATGACAGAAGTTTAACTTAAATAATAAAAATGATTAATGATAGATCTAACCTGGAGAAAACAGGAGGCTAGACATTATAGTTTTGTTCAAAGAAATGCATCATTAATTTGTAATACTTTGCATAATCTGATAAACAACACAATACTGATGAAAAAAATGGTATCTCACCTTATTTGTATCTCTATGTTATTAAATACTATTGAATAAATAAACATTTTGCAAAGTGGTTAAAAAAAAATGTTTTTCCAGAAAAATATTTTTTGGTTTGGTTTTCATCATTACCTGGGCACTTTAGTTCATCAGTATAATCTCCACAATCATTAGATCCATCACATATCCATTCTGGCAGTATACAAAGTGAAGTTGAATTACAGCTAATAAATCCTGTAGATTTTATTCCAAGTTTATAAAAATAAGCACAATTGGTATTATCTGGAAAGAGAGAGTAAATTGCTGTATCACATCATCTAATACACATTGAAAGACTGAGTTTGGTTTAGCTTTAGCTTGTACAGTCCATGCAGCTGTAGTTACCCAACAGGTAATGACTACAAATTAACATATATATGACAAGGAATAATTGAAGAACAGATGTTAAGATGAAACACAGACAAACGTGAACTTACTACAGTTCTTTTCATCTGAAGCATCTGCACAATCAATGACCTGGTTGCACTGTGCTGATTTTCCAATGCAAATCCCATCTGCACAACGGAATTCTGTCGAAGCACAAGCTGCATCTATAATATATGGTAATAGAAGATACAAATGTATGTCCTGAACAGAGGGTTCAGATATGTATTACATGTATCATGTTTAAAGATTCCACTTTTTAGATCAAGAATGCATAGTCCAATGCTTGAACTTCAGTAGGAATATGAGGCCTAAAATTAACCTTGAACCTGAAACTGTATAGATAATTCAATTATTTACAAAATAATCACATGTGAGGAGGACAAAAGCACTACTGATAAATCTCTCAGCTTGAAGCACTATCTACAAATTTCTCAGTTTGCATCCATATAAAACCTTGCTGGTGTTCTTCCCTGTATGCTTTCTATCTATTCAACTTTAGGCATATGATATGCCTGAATATCCTATGTCTAAAGAGAGGATCTTTTTTTTCCTCTCTGCAAAGAAACTTCATGGCAGTTACTATAAGTTGATGGGTTTGGGCTAAATATTGTGGCATTATTTATTATCCAAACTTTCTTAATTTGAGCTAGGGATTTTTATTCTCTGTTAGCTATTTTTACCCTCAAATGGAGAGTTATAAATTTCCTGTTTTAAGATGTAAAAAGACAATTCTGTTAAGTTTTGCAAATCATACAGACTTTGCAGGGCATCTGAGAAACAAGGAAACAGAACTTGAGCTATATCAAACAGGGAACACTGCAGCACATGGAGGGAAGATATCTTTGAACTTTCATTGTTTTTGACTACAGCAAAGATACTGCCCCACGTATTCCTCTGCAGAAGAAGTAACAACAGTATTTCCTGAGTTTTCCACTGCCAAGAGAACCCTCCTTCTGGAGGGCTATAGCTGTAAATCAAAACCTATCTTAATATCAATCCAAATATATGATCTCTTAAACATAGCAGTATACACATGCTCTTGTTTCTGAACAAAACTAAGAAAATTTCATTCCTGATAATTCCCATAAAATTAAAGCCAACTTCTAGCTATATCTCTCTATGTACACTAAATATGTACAAAGCAATACTTTAAAATCACCTTGGAAGTAACTGCCATTTACCTTTACAGTCAAATTCATCAGAGTTGTCACCACAGTCATTTGCACCATCACATACTTTGCTGCTTGAAACACAGCGGCGATTAAGACATGGTTTGAAACCTTTCCGACAGCCTCTATTTTCTGGAAAATACGGTATAAGGATATAATTGCATTTGGATATTTCATATACGGTAAAAATATCCTTCCATTTAAAAAATCAGAAAAAAAATAATTTTAAATCACAGAAGAAGTTATGAAATTGTCCAGCAAAATAAATTCAGATACATATATGACATTAATAATATGAAAAGTAAACAAATAACAACAATTTGCAGCAAAGTGTGAGACTTGGAAGATATCTGTCTATTTGTGGAATACATATACCTCAATTTCTGAATACTACTATTATAAACATTAACCAAGCTAACAGAGAAGATACACTGTGTTTTCCCTTATTTTTGTTTTAGAGACAGATATGTTACATATTGCAAGCATTTGTCATGCTTGCAATTGAATAAAACTCAGTTAACATATATGAGATTTTCAAGGAAGTGCCTTCAGTGTAAGTAGTTCTATCCATATAATGTCATTTTTTTAATGTGTGAATGTGTGCATTCTTTCTGCACATCTTATGAGCTAAGTAGAAAATTCAGAGACTTACCACAATAGAAGAGTTTCTCATCAGATTTGTCCTTACAGTGAGCAATGCCATCACAAGTCAGTTGATAATCAATACATTCCCCATTTCCACACTCAAACTCGGAATAAATGTTGCAAGTAGAATTTTTACCTAAAAATAAAATATATTAACACATAATTTTTAATAGCTTTTATATTGGAAGAGAAGGAGAAAAATATTCTCATGCATTCCAATCATTCCATGGTTGAATTCCAAACCAAGGTACGATGGATTCTATAAAAGATATGTATGCAGCCAAACATCAATAACTGTGTGAACATTCAGAGAAGTGATTACTGATTCAGTTAAGAATTTTAATGACTCTTATTTTCACTTAATTTTACTTCCCACATATGCCTCTACACAACAACCAAGCTGTATGCAATCATTTCTTAATGATCTTTTAAAAGTGTCTTCAAAATAGCACATCAAAGAAAAACAAGCAAACATCTATTGCTAGCCAGCAGTTAATTCAAACTGTTTTGTGGTACTGCGCTGTGCTCAGTGTGCATCCAAGTATTTCCACCACGATCCACGTCCTATATCCAACGCTGAAGTTATGACCTAACACTCAATGAGGAAAATGCTGTTTGTACTTGTACTTTGTACTTGACTTGTTTTTATTCTTAAAAATTAAGCAGCAGAATTAATTGGCAAATTTTATGTGTTCTCCTATTTACTCTTTTACATTAGAAAAAGATGCATTTAATCTTTTGACTTCATCTTTCTTCCGCATATTGATTTTCATTTGTTTAGTTAGTAACTAAGAAGGTATCACAGTATTTACCCAAAATGATTTTATTGTGAACATTGTTATAGCACATTTGCTTTATATGTAGGATTATAAATGACATAAATTTGAAAGAAAGGAAAAATATACAGCACATTTCTAAAGGAAGAACGGGGAAATGAAAGCTGATAATTACACTTGTCTGCTCACATCCATTATCATTACTGCAGCATGAATTCAATAACCAAAATACACAGAAGCAAATACAGTTTGAAACCATTTTTTGCACTAGATTCAATATGAAGGAAAAAACAGAAGTGCTGAAAACATGGATTCTGGATAAGCTAAGGACATCCTAATGACGAGTGACACAGAAGCCACTAAACAGTAATCAATTTATCTTTCTGTTTTTTTCCCCATTTAATTTTTAAGCATCCTGAGAAGTAAGATCTTAGGAAAAGATATTCTTGATTAGATTTGAAGTTCAACAGAAAGTAATCTTTAGAGAAAGCAGGTAAAAAAACCCTACATTTACAGTGTAATCTATGCACAGCTAAAGTCTAACTACAAACTTTAGCAAAACTCCAACTTTTAGAAACAAAGCATCTTAATGCCTTCTAAAGCTGTTTGTTTTATCAGAAACAAGTAGTTTCAGTAATCTTATTATGCATTTAATCATCCGATTCCTCATTCAGTTTTACCGAACCTTTGTTTGTCAGTTTTGAGACTGGCAAAAATGCAGTACATTAATTGCACTTTGAAAGGGCAGGTGATTTCTTTTATTATCTGGAAATTACTATCATTTTTATTGAGTATCTCCTCCATTTACATTACAAAAACAAAAAGTAATTCCCAAATTCCAGCTTAACTATGAAGTCTCTCTTGGTTTTGTCCTTCATCTGATAGCCAAACCCCATGTTTAAAGCCTGCCTTCCAATAAACCTGTATTTACTGTTAATTCTTTTCATTTTACTATTCTATATGGACAAAATCAAAGCAATGGGCTAGGTAAACTCTCTTTGACTATTACACTAAACAGCATCATGTCATATAGAAGCATCACATCAGACAATATTACTTACTCACACATCTGTTATCATCTACCAGTATTCTGTCCCCTCTACATGAACAGTTCACTCGTCCATCCGGAGTCAGAAGGCATAAATCATGACAGCCTCCATTCATTTGTGCACATGGAGATAACTCACCTGAAAAATAAACAATAAAAGATGGACTCGATTTTATTAATTTCAGTGACCAGTGTCTTTGACAGTGCAAAGATCACCATAGTTCAGATTCATTTGCAACTAATTCCAGTTTTGTAAGACATTTTAAAATGTTTACATGTCTCAGAGGCTGACATTAAAAATAAGCAAGGTAGTCATTAAAAAAAAAAAAGATACAGCACAATCAAAAACTGTAAACACTTGAAAATATATTATTTAACCACCATTACATGAGCAGAATGCTCATGGTCATTCCATAATATTTATTTACTTGTGGAAAAGGATATGTCCCATCTTGTTTTAATAGCTCCTATAAAAAAAAAAGTTATAAAACACAGCAAAATGTTTTACCTTTGTTAAAAATAAGAAAATATCTTGAAATGAACAGAATTAACAAAATAACATATCTGGTTTTGCAACTTACAACTGTTAGTATCATTGGCAACTGCAATAATGCCCATTGGCTGGTGTGGGATATCAGAACGAAGGACTTTTGTGTCTCCTCCTGTATATTTACTGGAACGCAGAATAGCTCTTCTCACCCAATCTGACCAAAATATATAATCATCATATACAGCCAGGCTGAGAAAGGAGCCTGGTCCAGATTTGACAATTACCTAGAATACATAAGTACAGAAGAGAAACATGAAAAGGAGTGTTGCTTCTGAATAAGAAATCTTAATAATGCAAACACTAACTCATTTCACTTCACACAGTTTGAGTCAAAGCATTCCTTTACACTTAAAGCAAATGGAAAAGGAAGATAACATCACTTAAAATATTTCACAAGAATGCTATGAGAATTAACTTATTCAATTTCACTTCAAAGTTTTAGAACTTAAATATTTTACACCCATCTATTGCTCTAGGCAACTATTTCATAAGACAAAAAAAAACCCCACAATTTACTTAAATGTGATTGTAAAAAAAAAAAAAAAGCACCTCAGCAGTATAGAAAAGGAGATATTGCAACGTGGCTGAAATTTCTAAAACTTTAAGTCTTTGTGAATCAATTTGATCATTCACCATTACTGTACCACAAGTCTCAAGCCAAGATAATACATATTTCTTAAATGCATTAGGATAGCTGAATGACAACAACAAATCTCCTAAGTCATTATATCACTGTAAGGTATTAGAGTTTAAAACCGAGAAAGAAAATACAAACTGCAAAATACTGCAAATTACTATATAGTAGGTTTGAAAGTAGAAATACAGTGATAATAATAGTATGCTACAGCTTTTCTAAAGTACGATCCTTCTTTCTATATATCAGAATTAAAAAATAAACATATATAGTTTCTGATTGGAAGAATTCCATACACTTTTTAAATAGACCTTAGTCTAAAATTTTGACTGAATAGGAAAATTATTGGAAAGAGGTCATTATTTCTGTACTAGAATGTTGCTTATGCAAATACAATTGTTGCATAGGCAAATTGGGATAAAAATAGAAAAGTTATCTTTCTTTTAAAACCTCAGAGTGATTTTTGTTGTTGATTTTATAACCATCAATCTCCTCGCCTCCCTGGCCTGGTGCCTTGGAGATCAAGGTGTCCTAAGAATGCAGACTTCAGTGCCAAGGTGGCTTTAGTGGCAAGGTGCTCACATCTATGGCAGTGAGATGTGCCCAAGAACATGTCTGGATACCCAACAGGGCTATGCTAAACTGTTAGAGTCTCCAAACTAGAAAGACTTGCACCCAAAATGCCTGTTTGAATGACCCTGCATTGAGGTGATGCCAAACTATACCCAAGAACTGCGTGGAAAGAGTGTTAATTACAGCAGGCCAAGGTCAGGCATAAAGAGTATTTTGACAGGTTACTAATGGACATAATTGTATTTCAATACACATGAGCACACATGACATCTAGACATAGATTTTAGGTAGATACTGTCAAAATTATTTATACTAATCAGATAATTGTATCATAGTTAAGAGGATTCCGTGTCAAGCAAATTCACTGTATTTGAGCAAACTGTCAGACCTGTATTTGCTCTAAGTGTTTCTGTCATCTGTGTTTCTGAATTTCATATCTAATAAAGCTGATATTCATTCATTCATCTCAACAGTGTCTACAGCTGTCATTGGACAGAGACAGTCTTACGCAGGATGGCCTGGGAGAAGCAGTCAGCATGAAAGAGTCAGCCCATTTTTTCTTTACAGATTACTTGTCTCCAGTAAAAATTATGATGGAAGCCAATACTTTTTAAATCTATTTCTCTTAGTTATTGTTAATAATTAGATTTGTATCAAGACATAAGAAGGCTGTTGCATCCCTTCAGGAAAAGGGTATATCCATGTACATAATACAGAAAGAAAAGCCAATGGAGAACCAGTGAACACTGTTCAAGCATAAGAAAAAATCACTGTTTTCAAATTGCAAATTTATATGTTACTCGCTATTATTCTGTTTCCATCTAGATAAATACAGAGACAAAAATACTTAACACTACATCTGATTGGAGGAAAAGAAAATTATTAATAATTTTAATTAACATATTTATAAATGAAAAGAGACTAGATGATGAAGTGACAAAGCTTGCTGTCAAAATTGAATTATACATAAGGATAAGAATATTCATAAGGATTGAAGGTAAGGAGCAATGGTAAATATCTTCAGAAGTATTTCACAATACAGACTGTGAAGTGACTAGTAAATGAAATTCAGTGGACATGATGTTAATATGATGTACATGGGCAAAATATCACTGAGGTCACTGAAGTGACAGTTCTCTGAAAAGCTGCTCACAGACGGCTGAGCAGGGATCTGTAAAGCCACGACTGGGAATCATTTTCTTTTTTTATTTTCTTTTTTTTTTTCTCCTCTCTTCTAATCAAAGAAAAATAGCAGGAGACAGTTTAAAAATGAAGGAAAAAATGTCCTTCAAAAACATTCAGCGGATGTCATTGCCACAGGACAATGTTAATGATGAAAGTTGCCTTGTTCCTATGCTCTTCCTCAGGCACCCGCTATCCCTCACTGCTCTTTTGCCTGACTTACCGTGACTGCTCCTATCTACTGAATCTGTGCAAACCAAGAATTGAAAAGGTTTTTCAACTTGAACATATTTCTGTAGGATCCAAATCTTCACTCATTTCAAATCCATCCAACGCATACATAGGAATTTCTCAACAGCTTTTAGCTCAATATCGTGAGGAAATGAAGCATACTGAGATTGTGTGTTCACCCATCATTTCCTTCTCTAATATCCTTTGCAGTTGTCAGTCAGTCAGAAAACAAAACAAGTGAACGGAAAAGACTCCAAGATAATCAACTTACTGTAAGTTTTTATAAAAATGATGGCTAGATAGAAGCAAATGCACTCAGCACTCCCCGTGAGGGCTAATAAAGGGAAAACTTCTTTACTTATCCCACCTGGAAGCACAGAGTTCAGCACCACCTGCACGAGGCCAGTTTACCACCCAAATGCAGTACGTGTTGCCTGGTGTTCACTTGAGGGTGTCTTAGCTGTGCTGCTGAGGTGGGACCACCATGTGCTCCGGGTGCGAGGGACAAGGGACACAGCTTCAAAAGCATCACTGTTCCACAGATGTTGTACATGAAATTTCTTTTTTCCTAGTATTGCTTTGCACACATTACAAAAGTTCTGGCAGGGATCGAAATATAGACTACAATGTAATAGGGGGTTAATTTGTGAAGTCCACGCTCGGTCACTGCCAGAAGGTACTGCAGTGCTGTATTTTAGTCAATTAATGCAAAAGACAAAAACCAGCAAGCCGCAGATTGTGGAACGGGAAGAAAGTTGGGAAAATCATGGCCATCAGCTATGGTTTAGGTCACAGAACTGAGAAACGTGGCACTGACTGAATGTGCAGATAGTTGAAAAAGACAATGCCCTGTTTGCTGCAGGAGAAACCTGAAGGGTTTTCCTGATGTATAAAATAAAACCTGTCATATAGAGACCTCTGTCTTGATGTATTTTATAATATGTCTAAAATGATAAAATTTCACAACTTCAAGTAGAATGCAGAACCTTAAAGCATTCAGGCAAGCTGAATAAGAGAGATCCCTACCACTTATGTCTCTTACAGCAAATGCGGCTAAGAAGACTCACACGATATGTTTCAAGTTTGAATGATGAGGCACTGAGCTGATGGAGTATTTTGAGTTCTGAATAGTAACAGTCCTCTCTGCTTCCTCTAATGGGGGGAAGGGGACAATGGAAATGGAATTTTAACTATAAATCTTAGTCTTGCAGTTCTCTAGACAACATTTGTTATAACATATAGTTATAACAATAGTCTGTTCTAGGTTTGAGATATCTGTAAAATGTATAGGCAGACAAGAATTCCTCATAGAATACTATAATTTACACATATAAATCTGCTTATTTGATTGTATTTGAGTTAGATTCAAAACAATCCTTAGCACAGTCAAGTTTGAGATTTATTTTATAGAAGGATTTTTTTTTCCTTAATATAAATATAAATGAATGCCTGCAGGTAATGAATCAGCTTATAGTATTAGATGTCTTCATACATTTTAATTTTTAATTGTACTAAATGACTTACTGATAACATGGCTCTCTGAAATCGCTTACTAAATGGACGCAGAAATCTAATAAAGCTTTTAAAGGGTTTTAAGGGCTCTCTACTCTTCTAAAGATAGAGAAGCCTACTTACAGTTTCATAACAGAATGACAAAAGCTAGTATAGAAAATTACATTTTAAAAGATTAAAACCAATATTAACTTTAAGTCAATTGCCTAATAAAATAATTGAACAAATATTAAATAAATCAGCCTAAAAATAAATATTAGATGAGTATCTTAAAGGCAAGTCTCACAGAAGTGGCTTATCCTTTACCAAGAAACAAGCAGTTATTCTATTAAAATGTAGAATACAACATTAATCTAAAATTACCTACTGTATGCCATTATTTCAAATTAAAAATATAAAATGTAAAATAGTATGCCAGATTTATTATTCTATACTGCTTACTGTTTTTTTTTAAATAAGTCTAAGAACTGTGGAATGTGACACACATAAATGAACTGTACAGCAGGGAAGAGAAAAAAAACCCTACATTTTGGCAAGTTGTAACTCTTATGTACATGAGTTAGTCATTTTAAAATACACACTTGGCTCAGCCTGGTGTTCTCTCTTACTGATATTACAATGATTTTGTTTCATTGGCAAAATAAAAATATTATCTGTGCCTAGATGAACAATTCCACTACGTAAAGAATTTCTCGTCCACGAAATGTCCCATGTAAGGCCAGTTACTTAGTCAAAAGAAAGGAAATTTCTCTTCCTTTCCCTTCCCTGAATCACTTCTACAAAAGGCAGGTGCCACTGGCCAGGTGTGGGGGAGAGGCTCTCTAGTTCAGGAAAAGTTTGCCTATTAACATCCTTCACACTGTACCTTGTATTACTGCAGGAGAAAGCATCTCCTACCTCTACAGTATTGATTTTTATTACCAATTTGCACTCAATGATTCTGAAAAATCAGACACACAAAATAACTAAAAAAAGGGGTTGCAAATTGATTTTCACGGGAAGAGAAACTAGTAGCTAGCTAAGGAGCCTCCTCTTGCCAAACACTACGATATGTTACTAAAAAATATGAATGTGCTTAAAGTTACTAAGTAAAGACATTAAGCATCTTTCCAAATAGAAAGACCAAACACATGTGCCAATACAAGTTAATCTGGTCATAATTTGGGAGAGTACCTTTCTTACCTTTTTTTGTTGTTGTTGTTGTTGTTGTTCATTTTAAATACCATAATCTACTCCTCTAGAAATGAATGGGTTTATGACACTGATAAGCAAAGTGCAAGGCTAAGAAGCTCTCAGTGTTTCCCCTCCTATTTACAGTGGCTGTTTAGATGAATGATGTATTAAACAAGGTAACTGTCACATTCATTTTTTGAAAAGAAAGATGTAGCAGAAGAGATAAGAAATCTTTAAGTATCACAGTGATCTTGCTGGTTCAAACAAAACTTTGCGTATGTCTTCAGGTCTAAAAAAATGCTTCTGAACTTTAAAGAATATCACTGCAACCAAAAGCTAGCATTAAATCTAGTATAGCTAGCATTAAATTCGTATAATTCTGCATGAACCAGAGATCTCGTCAAGCTGGACAGCACACCAATAAAGAGGAACAGCTATCCTGGAAATATTATTTCACCAGATCAATAACATTAATTACGAGACACTTGTGCAACTCATGGCCCTGTTGTTGCATTTTGTTCATTTAACAGTAGCTAACAGATATAATGGAATATACAGCTTTATAACAAATATTCCAAGATTTTGTTTTACTTACGTATCTCTGTGATCCATCATATTCACACCTCTCAATTTTTCCCAAGCTGCCATCTGAAAAGTAGAGTTTCTCTGCCCTGTGATCAATGGTAAGTCCATTTGGTGTGAGAATATCTGTACTGACAATAACCTGTGCATTCTTGCCCGACAGAGTAGATCTCATGATGCTTGGGAGCTGCTCATTCCAGTTAGTCCAAAACATTAAACTGTATTGAAATCAAAATAATAACAACAACAATAAAAAGACACCATAAAAAACATTTTGTAATTTAAATACCTTTATGAAATAAGTACCAGAAAAAAATATGTGCCTTATTAGATAACTATGAACGGCATCTGTAAGTAACTGTGATAATCAGTAGTGAATAAGAAAATATGACAGATATCATCCTACAAATTACAGTAGGTTCCTGGTTCGTTAACTTGTATACAAGAACACACAAGTTTCTTTTCACAGGTCTGTTCAATTCTGAGCATCATATCTTTATAGTAATGCACCATTACAGATAGGTAACGCCTATATAATAAACTAAGCTCTGATAACATGTACATTAATGATTTCTAATAGTGAGATTATAGTCTTAATATGTTGGTAATTGTCAAAAAATAAGGGACAAACTTAGGGAATGAACTCTGGCTGCAATTCATAGATTGAGAAAGACCTGTACGTATAAACATACAAACAAAAAAGATTTTGCTTCTTTCTCATTGAAACCTCCACTGGTGTTTAGGTTGCTTATTTAAGATACCTAGATATCTCACATTCTACAATAAAGCAAAAACTCCTAATTTGTCAGACAAGAAACTTAAATTCTCTTAAAGTCATTGTTTTCACTTGGGCAAGCAGAGGAAATTAGTAAAGTGATCACAACTATTTATCCTTTCAGTCGATAATTTGCATAAGCTCATTTTTTATCCTTGAAAACAGCTCAAATTTTTAAATGTACCATGAAAACATATTTAATACTTGATCTGAAACATGTAAATATAAAAAATAAGATACCATAATTCTCAAATTGCTTCCAAAGTTTGTGCGTAAATTTTGTCCCTAATCTACTTAACTTTCCAAGAGTTAAGTGTATTAACTGTCTCTGAAGTAAAAAGCTGCTGGCTATGTCCTTGACATTAGGTGAAAAAAAAATAAAAATTAAAATTTGGTAGCAAAGCTACAATACATACTTTTGGCATTCATCTAAAGCCAATACATGTGGATGATCATCCTCTGACATTGTTATTACTGCTTCCCTGTTGAAAGCTCCTCGACGTTGCTGGTCAACAGTGTGTCTGGTGATGGAGGACGTGGTAGAGCTGGTCCAGTAAAGAGTGTCCCAAGCTCTGTGATAAGCAAGTCCTTCCACAGAACCAACATCTGAAACAGAGAACAAATGAATGCATTTACGAAGGGATTTTTTTTTCAATGTTGATTTTGCAAAATCATATAGTTCAGCTATTTCAGTCAGTTTAAAATTCTTTTATAATTTCACCTATTCTTTATTAAAATCACAGTTTAATTATTTTTTCCATACACAAGTTATTTATTCAAGGAAAAGACTGAGAGCAAGAAAAAAAATCACTACAGTGTTCCCAGGTAACCCGGTACAAATTTCTTTTCAAAAAGCTATTTCGTCACAATTTTAAACTTTATGTAAGCCAGGGTTTTTTTTTTTGTTTTTTTTTTTAAGTAATTGCTTGTATTATTTAAGATTATCTTTGGATGTTTTTTCTAAACACACATGCAGACCATGTTAATAAGGATCAAAATTAGCTTGTTATTAACAACTAATTAGGCTTTTTTTAAAAAAGCACTTGAAAAAATCCTGAAAAACAAACAAACAAAAATCCTCAGGGTTTTACCATCAGTACATGACTTAGTAAGCCACAACACCACGCTCTTTCGCTCCAGATGAAAAATGTAAGCTAAAAACCAATTATATTAATGGGCATCTAAAGTATATATTTAATGTCTGGAAAAGATAAATTGTAGCCTACTGATTCCAATATATAAAAGTGACAGACTGTGAGAAACAGGAGCAATTATTTCCTACCATCATTTTTCGAATTACAGAAATGTATGTTGATTAACTTTACTTATTTTGTTAGAAACAAACAATTGTAGTCCAGAAGGTTCATACCGCTAATTAATGAACTACAGACGGCAAAATCTAGAAATAAGTATGCTGAAATAATTATGCTGATTATTACAGTTTGCATTTGGCTTGCTGACGATGCAACTTCTAGCTTGCAATTCACATAAGGAGAGGATAAAGTTCCAAAACTAGTTTGATCACTGTGAAAGTGCTAACTCTAAGCCAGAATCATAAGCCAAATCAACATGAAAAAAAAAAAGTCTCTCCTTAAAGAGGTGAACAGATGTAGAAAAGTGTTTTCCAACTTTCCTAAGAGAAGCTGTGGGAGAGAGATGTATTCAGCTCATTTACAAATAGCTCAAATATGTAAATAAACCTAAGTTTAGCAAAGGCATTGAAGCCAACTCTTTTGACCACTGCAATGTGCTGTGTTAGATAAGAGCTTTGTTTTTGAAAAAGATGGATGGGTTACAAATTGGGGTTTTTTTTTTTTTTTTAAATAAAGTGCAGTATTTACTTTTCTTATTTGAATTGCATTTTAATCACTAAAAAAATTTATTGAAATAGAGTAAGCGTTTAATTTTCTTTTTTTATGTATCTTCATCTATCAGCTGCAGCGAAGATAAGAAATTATTTGAAAGGCCATGACAGAGATGTGCAACTACCTACTTAAACATGTTAAAAACAATTAAAATACGCGTGAATGCAAGTTTATTGAATGAATTACTGCTTATGTAATTTCTAGGTACCTCTATACTAGTAAGTAATATAGTTTCTCAGTTTATTCTTGGGTCTTCCACCCTTAATCACTCAAATCACGTGCATGTTACTTTATCCCAGGGAATTCTTTTGGAATGAACCAATTAATTACTTTTGAGATGAAATCTTCGTAGGCTTCTGAGGTTAATTTGCTTCTGAGGCAATTCCGTTTGGGGAATATAAACAAGACCACAGCAGATTTTGTTCCTCTTGCCTACAGAGTCATCTCAAATACTAAAATCCGTATGTCTCAAATACACCTTAATTTTCTCAAAAGATAGTTTAAGGCATAAAAAAAAGAAAAAATAAATAAAAAATAATCTTAGCTATACAACATCAAAATGATGTTGTGAATGGTATGATGGTATGAACTCCAAAAATTATGCTAGTATTTCAGAGCCAGAGGTGTGCAAGGGATCCAGAGGAATAAAACTTAGTCTACTCGCTTCCAGTAGAATTACACATTGAATCCTCCCGACTCACCTTTATGTAAAACTTTATATACAGAAAAAAAAAAAAAAAAAAAAATCTGATTTTTTTACTTTATTTGTAGTGAATAAACTATTACTCTACTTTTACTTGCAGCATCTGTGAATGTTGAGCATTTCCTCAGCTTGATTACAGAAATAAAACAAAGAACAAAACAGCAACTTCCCGCCTTTGGCTTGTGGTTAAAGATGTGAGTCCAAGGAGCTGAGGATTTGGCTGAGATTTCCTGCAAACCATATTTTTCATCAGGCAACTTAAGAAAATTTTCAATTTTCCTCTGACGTAGCCTCTTGTATTTCTTTAGCTGTATCCTTTGTCTGAATGCCAGCCCAGATCTTTATTGCATCTGTTAAATAATGTAGCTAAAAACATTTTGCTGGTGAGCAAAATATAATCGCGTTGTTCCTGTCACAACTAGAATGAAGAAAATGCTCTTGAAATATAAAGTTTTAATATGTAAGTTTCCTGATAATTTTTATATTTAAGTGATAAAGAGAACTCCACTCTACTGTAAGAGTCAGAAAATACAGCTTCACATAACTTCATCCAATTAAGTAATCATATTGTAACTCCAAAGCAAGCTCTGTACATTGTGGCAGAAGAAGCTTTAACAATGCTTCCTATAATATAGCAATTTCTTTGTTTTTTTAAGAGAAAGAGTCATGGAAAGTTATGCTATCTAGGCACACAGACAAAAACTGAAGCTTTTTTTGTTTTAATAAAAAATAATACAAGAGAAAGGAGAGCACTTCCTCATTAAATGATCTCTCAGAGTTAAATATGGCACCATCAAAAAGTCTATTTGACAAGCTTATAGATTAGAGTATTTTCATAAATGCCAGAAATGCATGTGGGGGGGCGGGGGGGGGGGGAAAGCTTTTCTTAAAACTCTATCATTCAGAGCAATTTAATCTAGTTGATATAAGACAAAATAGAAAACTAATAAATTATTCTGCTGTAAAGATATATCTAGTACATTGGATTACCTCTATCTAACATAGACATTTTGAAGCATTTATATGAAGTGCTCTTAACACTTTCCTGTCTTATTTTTCAATAAAATTCTAGTTTTATCACATTGCTTGCTTATGCAATTCAGAGCTCTATTACTGCAAGAGACAGTTATTTCATACATTTGAAAAGCATAAATCTACAAGGAAAGGTGATTTTAAAGACAATGGACCTAGAGGATAAGTGTTAAAAAGACCCAAGATTTAGATGGACAATACAATGGATAATACAACAAATTTTCTTCTTTAATAGTTTGTACTCCAAACTGGATGACTTGTCTTCAGTACCACAAATTACCCATGCTAATACTGTATTTCCATTAGCATTTTTGATGTTCTTTTTTGGATTTATTGGTCAAAAGCCCCAATACGCATATGAATAGTTTTCCTGTGTAACAGTAAGCAATGATAAGAATACATGTCACCTGGGGACAGAAATACTCTCTTGTTCAGTTACCTCATGGTAAAATTAAAACCTTCTATCAGCTTCAAATTCCTGACACTGGAGGAGACCCCAAAGCCAATGCACTCCAGTAGTTAGTCATTGTTATTTTGCATTACAACTACTTCATAATTATATCATACTGTTAAAAGGATATTTTAGAGTATATATATGTACTTGTGTTGCAATTCATATATCATCAGATATTCTGTTCCTTTAAATACATATGACATAAGAGCTCCTCAGTGCTGTTTGGTGCTACACATTGATCCTGAAATCTACTGACAGAAGGAAAATTAGTGATTTGTTTATTCTGAGCTTCATATTTTCAGAGCATCAGAAAATACTCTGAATTACTAAAGCATAAAGAAACTGGAAATGAAAAGAAACACATTTGTTTCACTGACATATTGAATTAAAACACTGATGGCATTAGATGCCTACAGCACAGATTAAATTTATTCTAGCCATGAAGCAACAGTTTATGATTTTCACATGAATAGCATACTTAAATGAAAGGAACATTAATACAATATGATATTAATATACAAATACTCACATTATTCACCTGCCACTGACATTCTGAATTAAATCAGTAATGGGGTGTATAACTGATTAAATATCTACACAAGAGAATGCAACAGCTTATGATTTACTAAAGCAATGGTAGAGTGATCACATCATTACATTGCCAAATGCCATCTATCACTTTTACTGAACGTAACGAAGATGGATTGCATCCACAGATGAGATGCAGCCTATAAATACTGTCATTCTGATCTTCATCTGACTTTCCCAGGGAACAGACAAGCAACAAATCAATAACTGAAAAGCTCAGATTACAGCCCCCTTGTTATTGCAAATACAGAATTAAAATGCTTAGGAATATAATGTTTAAATCATCTAATAGTTCTAGCCACTGACTTTGTTAATGTGCATAGTATGTCCCAAGTCACTAGATTTTGATCTTCTACCTCTCATTCCAAAGATTTCCTAGAACAGCTACAGTGAAAACTCCTAATTTTAGCAAGGACTGCATCAGTTCAAGTAGCTCTTTCCTTTTATTTCATGTTCTCACCTACTCCATTTCCTTTGAGAACTCGAGAAAAGATTTTTCAACATCATGAAACAACAGCGTCTTCTTTTTACACAGAAAACCATCATGACAGTAAAACCCAGCATAAGGAAAACTTACATATCAGACTTTTGTAAATTGCACCTAACTTTAAACACCTGCATAATCTTCTTTAATTACATCTTCTCCCAACCACATTTCACACTTACCTTTCAGGAAACAGCCTGCAGTGCCTTTACCAGGCTGGTCATAGAAGATGACACTGCTTTCTGACAATCTGTTTGCTTAACATTATGCTGATAGACACCAGGTGGTCACTGATCTTAGGTGAAAAGACCGTCTCAAAAACCATAAAACACCCTAAGACTTTAAACTACTAACTGCACCAGTACTTTAATTAAGTCTTTACTCTTCTACTTCGCTCAAGTAGCTATAAAGTAGTAACTTATTTCTGGCACATAAAATTCTGAGGAGACAATAATAAGGTATAATTAAAGAATGATTAACAAGATAAGGTACATTTGTCTAAAAAATTAGATGCAAATTTTATTTCTTAATTGCTTCGATCATCAATCATACGGAAAACTAGGACAACATACTGAAAATTTCTGTCAAAAAAAACATATCAAATTTGGCATAAACAGCTTGGACTGTAGTAACCAGTTATTTTATTAAGCAAACAAATACTTAATAAATCACTTTTCAAGAGCTGTATAACACTAAACCATGCTATTTGCTGTGGCACAAAAAAAAACCACCTTATGAAATGCCGTAAAATGGCACAAACACAACAAGCTCTGGGTTCTTCAAAGCAAAAAACATCATAAGTTCACGGCACCAAAAGCATCTCCATGGATATAACGTAGCATTCCTTCAGTCTGAAGGAGAATGGGATTCGCAGGTGTGCAGCCCATGCTCCTGCCCCAAGTCACACCGTATGTGGAAAGGAACCCGGGCATCAAGAGGGGTAAATCACAGCCTGGACGTGGACAAGATGTGTGAAGCTGGTCCTCAGAAACGGGCAGCAGATCACTCATCTATGCTTGGTGAACACTTACATACTCACTAAATGGGGTTACAGTCAATGCAAACTTTCCTGGAAATATTTTTTTGCTTAATTTCACTAGGACGGCAGAAATAAATTATTTACTTTTATAAACATTTTCTGTTACTGAGACCAGTCTATGCAAAAGGTGTATCTAATCAAAGAGATTACATTTCAAGCCAAGACAGTTAAAAGCAGTATTTCAAATTTTACATGATTTGAGTTTAATTTTTTCTTTTTTTCTAACAAGATAGCAATTGTAATAATATATTTTCCTTTAAATTAAAATAGCCTAAAATAGCCTAACTTTCCCCTCCTTTAAAATTGAAATTCTACAGAACTACATTTTACTATTTATAATATATGCATATATATTCATGATAATAAATGCAACCTATTTACAAACTGAAGAGCAACCATAACTTTTCAAGTATTTATTTTCATCACACTAAAAAGTTCTTTCTTGAAAGAAAAAGCTCAAAAAATTAACAGGACTTCACACAGTAACTAAATTTAATTCTCTGTAAGAGAAATGGGAACATAAATGCCTTTTTGACAGTTAAATTGGACCAATTTAGAAGGAACAGTGGCACACATTGAAACACCTTTAAAAGATTCACACGCTAAAGAGCCTTGCAATACATCACAGGATCTGACACTTTGTTAGCAGTGAACAGATTTTTGCCTTCTGTAGACACTAGCTCCTAAAGTTCAAAACCCAAGCACAATTTTTGTGGGTTACACTTCCTCCTGTTCCATGAAAGATGTGACACTGGCCAAATATGTAGTAGTTGTTTACAAAATTGGAAAAAAAGACACTGAGTTCACTGAGCAATTTATCTTAATATATCTTTTTATTTCTCATTTGCTTCCTTTTGCCTTTCCTTTCATTTACTCTCTCTCCTCTTCTAACTTACAAGTGACACTAACTTAAATAGAGTATGAATTTATTATTTGAACACTTCATGATTTCCCAAAGATCCACTGAGGCACGTGCAGTTAATAGACTTATATTATCTTAAACTTCCATGATAAAATGATACTGCCCTAGCTTTGATGCAGAACCTTCCTTTTTAAAACTTTTCCTTGGATGAACACAATGCTTAGAAACAAGTTCAGGAAAATGAAAACAGTTTTAAACTTTGCGCTATGCAAGTGAAGAGCCAGTTTTCTGAATGTCACTCAACTGGGTCTCAATCTCAGATATTATAGGAGGTACAAGCAAGGATTATCCCAATCCTATTACTTTAATTTTGGCTTAATAGACCAACTCACTGCAGTAAAAAAAAAAAAAAAAAAAAAAAAAGCCTAGTTGGAAATGAATTTTGGTTAGCCCCAGACAGACTACAAGGTACTGGTGGTTATCATGATTTTATTTTATTTCAGGCTCTGTATCAATTTTAACCATGTCAGATTTCCAAACACCGCTTCATGTAACCCAGTGCTTTTAAATGCTACTATTTTTGCACTTTCTTTCTGTATAGTCATCTGTTCCCCTCTTTTGATCTAGCTTTTCAGTAATCGATCTTCCCAGAGAGAGTGGCAACAGTTTAGTGCTCTACTTCAGGTAGGGTCAAACAGAAACTCTAAAGGGAATATTCCAACAGGGCCAACCCGAAGTACTAAATTAAACTCAGTGTCACTTTCCCCTGACTTTGTTACCTTTTCTATCTCCTTTTGTGGTCTTTAACGTGTTACTTCAATTTCCTACAAATCCTCTAGTAAATGAATTAGGATTTGATTTGTCAAGGCACTGGTTCTCACAAGCAAAATCTCAAGAGAGCTTATGCAAAATTAAAAATATTCATCTCTGCAAAGGGAATCCTGCAGGATTCTTCAAACTTGAATGTCAGAGAAAGCAGGTCACATAGTCCCTGCAGCTGAATTCTGCTTTGTTTTATATGGGACCATCATTAACTATGAAAAAAATAGCATTGCCATGAAGGTTCTCCATGGTTTCTGGGGGAAAAAAGGCACCTGGGACTTCGTGAGACTGTAAGAATTTTTTTTTTCTAAACAGGTTCACAGAGCTTTCACAACATAAGGGGATACCAAAGTACACAAATGTACAGCAAGCATAAGTAACAGATTTGACACATAAGTAACCTAATCCCAGTATAGTGAACTAGGTGCCCGATTAATCTTTGCATCTCAAGTGGAATAGTGATTCATCTAGCCACATATGTACCTATTTCTTCACAGGCGTTCCTGGAGGTGTCTATTTAAAGGAAAAATTAATAAAAATTTCTTACATTTGCCTTGGAAGCAAAGGCTAATAGGCCAAAATACATAATACAGATCGTAATCATGTCAACACATTTGAAACGGATAGCACTATGATGCTAAGCTGATTTTAAAACCACCTATAGACTGGATTAAATCATATATGAGCTGCAGATAGCAATACAATCACAAGGGATACTGAACTGTTAACTGATCACCCAAAAGAGTACTTTGTGAGTCACTACAGCAAGAAGCTTCCTTAAAAAATAGGCAGTCAGCTGTAGACAAGGAAAGATTAATTCCATCCAGTTACTCATCATTATCATAAAAATTTTTCTTACTTACTGACTGAAGGAAATAAAAGTCATTTTATGAGCACAGTTCACAGGTTGGGAAAAACTCCACTGAAAAGAAGCTACAGCAGACAAAAATAAAGGTCTTAAAGTTATGGCATTCTGTGTACGCTACATGTGTGTTTTTTATTGTTCTTCCTTCGTGATGAAGACAGAATCCTATCAGGTACTCCGGTCTTGGTGAGTTCTAAATCTGTTTTTAGTGAACTGGAACAAGTTAGATAAAGTTGTTTATTTGCTGTAAATCTACTTCCCGTGAGCTGAAAATGTGTTAGCTAATGGGTTGTTTATGAGTTGCAAATCTGTTCAGTGAGGTGAAAATTTGTCAGATAATGGGTTGTTTATGAATTCTAAATCAATATTCAGTGAGTTGGAACTGTGTTAGATAATAGCTTGCGTATGGGTTGTAAATCTGTTTTCAGTGAACTGGAAACATGTTAGATAATGGGTTGTTTCTGGGTAGTAAATCTGTTCTCAGTGAGCTAAAAACATGCTAGATAATGGGTTGCTCGTGAGTTGTAAATCTGTTTTCAGTGAACTGGAAACCTGTTTAATAAAGGACTCTTTATATATCATAACTCTGTTTTCAGTGGGCAGAAAAGTTCAATAATATGTTTGATTTGAGTGGCATATCTGATTTCAGTGAGGTAGAAACCCATCAGCTAATGGATTCTTTATGAGCAGAAGATCTGCATTCAGTGAAACAGAAATCTGTGACAACGGTATCTTGTACATCGCATATTCTCTTTCACTATTTGAGTTAAATGCTGAGTAATGTTTTGCGTGAGTTGCAGGCATGAGCTTAACGAAGTAGAAAGAGGCTGCACATTTGATAGAACCAAACTAAGTATTTTTAATGCAGTTTCATATCTCTTTCTAATATAAAGAAAACTTACAATAAATATTTACCAATAATTTGGGAGCAAAAATGTAACATATGACAAAAATGTAATTTTGAGCAAGGTATAGAAATATTCTCATTGAAATCTGTCAGCTGGTTTCCATTGAACAATTCCTAGGTAATCACACATAGCCAAGATGGAAATCAGAAAATATCAGAATTTTAAATGTCTTATAGTGAATGGAAACATCAATGTTAACTAATCCCATCATTCCTTTCTCCCTTTTAGACTCCACTGGTAGTCAAATCATTGCACTACATCAAGCAGCACCAAGAAATACTTCTTTTGATTACATGGAACAATTTCTATTTTGCACTGAGAGAAAAGGTACAAAGCCTGTGGAGAAGAAGGATCAACGGTACAAAAATGCCAGTTTAAGTGAATGACTCAACATAAATAAAAGGTCTTAAAACACAGAAAGGAGAGTAGCAGAGAGTATATTCAGGGAAGTGATATCCCTTCTCATCTGCAGCAAAAACACAACCAAAGCACTTCAATACAAACAATATTGTTCAGAAACATATCTCAAGCACACACTGTTACTTTTTTTTTTGCAAGGATAAAAGATGCCATCTGACATTCAATTATTCAGAGTGCTGACTCTGCTAATGAAAAATAAAATCTGCTGTATTAGGATTACAAATAGAAAACACTACTGACATTTTTTTTCAAATTATAAGTCTAAAATACACTTTGTGCAATGTCTTTAGCTCTTGTACAACAACCTATTATAAAGTATTGAGAAATACTTTATTGTTCTTTTAGAAATCTATTTTGTATCTGCACTGCTGCTTCATTTTTGGCTCTTTTATATATAAAATTCTCCAGTGTTTTTCATTGAACACTTTGCATGTTTTCCTACCACAGCAGAGTTAAAATACTGATTGTACTCAATCACTGCACACATCTTTCCATGCTTTGTGTCTCTTGTACCGGCAATCTCAGCTCTGAATCCCCAGGTTTTAACACATTGTTGGCAACAATGACAACATCTCTACAACATTACTTATTTCATCTTTACTATACCTTAATGTGGATAAAATCAATTTCTAACAATGAACCATTATAAAGCTCAAAATAAAGGCCTCATATCC
>JAVCKT010024656.1:0-23433 GCA_032273925.1 Rhynchotus rufescens | reverse complement strand
TCCCGCCCCGCGCGCGCCCGCCCCGCGCGCCCCGCCGCCCACGCGCCGCTCTCGCCCCGCAGGCCGCCTGCAGCGCGCGCTCGCCCGCTGCCCGCAGCTCCTGGCGCTGCCCAGGAAGCGGCTGGAGGCCGCGGAGCGGCTGCTGCGCCAGCGCTGCCTCTTCACGGCGGCGCAGCTGCGCGCCGTGCTGCACGCGTGCCCCGCGGTGCTGCTCCGCGAGCCGCCCGCCCTGCACCACCACTTCCAGGTGAGAGCCGGTGCTGCACCGCACAGCGCGGCACGGCACGGCACAGCGCGCCCCGTGCCAGCGCGCCCCGTGCCAGCGCGCCCCGTGCCCCCGCAGTACGCCTACTTCAGGATGGGGCTGCGGCACGAGGCCATGGTGAAGGGGCGCCTCTTCTGCGCGCCCTTCGCCGAGCTGCGCCGCCGCCACGGCTTCCTCGAGCGCCGCGGGCTCTACCGGGCGCCGCGCAAGGGCCAGGAGCACCCGCAGAACCCCCGGCTCAGGGACATCCTGCACCTGCCCGAGGACGCCTTCCTGGCCAGCGTGGCCCGCGCCACGCCGCACGAGTACGAGGTCTTCAAGAAGCTGCTGGCTCGTGAGGAGGAAGAGGAGGAACGAGAGGAGGAGGAGGAGGAGGAGGAGGAGGATGAGGACGACGACAGGGACGTGCTGTTTGTAGAGGGAGATGAAGACCTGGGCAGTGAAGGCTCGAGGAGCTGATGCTCCGAGGGGCCCGTCCCACTGCCTCCATCACGTGAGCCACGGAGGCGAGAGGACCTGGTCCCCCGCTGCCGCCCGGGCGGCTCCGAGCTGCGGGAACGCTCTGGGCCAGGCGGCTGGGGCCGGCACCGGGCGCATGGTGGAGTCCTGAGGGGCTGGCAGGGGACAAGGGGGACACGGAGGAGCCGGGGCCCTCTGCCAACACCCCTTTTCCCCCCTCCCCAAAACCAGATGTGTTATAAATAACACCCACTTTCTATAAAGCATTTTTATCTTTTTTTCTTTCTTTTTTATTTAAAACCCAACCAAAACAACTAATTTATCCCCAAGCTGCGGGGCAGAGCGGGGGGCCGCATCAGAGGCTGCCGGGGTCCCAGCCTCACCCCAGGCTCCTGCAGCAGCAGGACGAGGATCCTGCCTGGCTGCCAGGGGCTGCTTCTTTCTTTTTCTTGCTTTATTTTCCTTTTTGCACAGCCCGCAGCCGAGGAGGCCCTGCCGAGCAGCGCCGGGCCCTGCTCCCACCCTGCCGCTCTACCCTAGAGCTATGGGACATCTCTGGCCTCTATTAATTTAGCATATACAGCATGGGCATTAATAGACACAGCTAGGGCTTAACTAGTGGCGCCATACAGACTCGCGAAAAGCTGGCTACGCTTCTAAGCTAAATGCAGGTGAGGTGTTTTTTTGGTTTTTTTTTTTTTACTTTTTTTAACCTTTTTTCCCTCCTTGCCTTCTGCTGGCGGGGGGAACAGGGACATACGAAGGGCTGCAGGGCTCTCTGCTGCTGCCAGCGGAGCAGTGGCCTTGGGGTGGCCGCCCTGGGGACACAGGGAAGGCAAAGGCTGCGGGAAGCGTTTAGGGGAGGGCAGTGGGGATTAATATGGGCCGGGACTTAAGGCTTTCTGGTACCCCTTTAGCTAGGGGGAGCAGAGCTAACTTAAATGCGGGGTTGGGGGCAGGGAGACGGGGCCGGTGCGGTGCAGTGCCTCGTGGCACTGAGGACAGCGGGACGAGGCAGCGGTGACGGAGCGGAGGCAACGGGAGGAGCGGGAAGGAAGTGGCACGGCTGCTGCCGGGAGCGAAGCGCAGCAGCTGGGGCATCTCGGAGCCTCCGGAGGTGAAGGACGAAGCTCCTGCTGCTCCAAGGCCTGGTGGGAGTGGGAGGAGGAGGAGCTGGCAGCAGCCTGGGTGTCTGCAGGTCTTCCCTCTTGCCAGACCTGGCCCGGGCTGAGACCGGGCACCCCTGCTGCCCCCCAGTGAAGAGCGGCGGGGGGCTGCGACTGCCCCACCTGCGGGTGAGCTACAGTCAGTACTTACTCTAGGGCCTCTTCAGCGCGGGACTGACGCTCTGCTTCCTGCAAGAGGAGGAGGAGGGGAGTGGTATGAGCGGCGTGAGCGCCCCAGCGCACGGCGCGCTGGCGACACGGCCGTACCTGTGCGTGGTACCCGCGGCAGCGCTGCCCTCGCAGCTCTCCCGGTAGCAGAGCTCCTGGTGTACCTTGTAGACGCGCCTGTACCTGCGCACACAGAGCAGAGGGGCACAGTGTCGGCGGAGGCAGCGAGCGCGCTGCCGGCCTCCATGTGAGCGCGCGGCGCCCTCCTCACCGCCTGCGCGGCGCTGCTGGGGCGGCCCCGGGCCGCCGCGGGGCTGCAGGGAGCTGCCCTGGGCCCCGCGCGCGGTACTCACAGGTAGCGGCAGGTGCCTCCTTCCCACACAGGGAATGACTTGGTTTCCGAGTACAGCCGCGTGCACGAGAGGGGCACCTTCTTGCAGGCTGCTTGGGGAACAGGAGAGGGCGGCTAGCAGCGAGCCCACCCCTGCGCTTGGCCTGCCGGGGCCCCCGGGGGCTCCCCCACCGCTGTCCTAGAGGGCTGGGCGCCGCGCGGCTCGGAGGCGGCCACCGCTGGGGACGCTGCTGCCGGGAGAGCCGGCGCGCTCGGCACTCACCCAGCTCGCAGTGGCGGCCCTTGAAGCCCGGCGCGCAGCGGCAGCGGTAGGAGCGGCCGCCGCGCACGCACGTGCCGCCGTTCCGGCAGGGCTTGGCGGAGCACTCGCGCCCGGCGCCTGCGGAGAGCCGTGCGCCGCCGTGAGCCCCGGTGGCCGGGCCGAGGTGGGAGCCGCCTCCCTGCCGCCCGCCCCGCACTCACCACCACTCCTGGCCTCGGGCAGCTGCAGGGCCTGGCTGCCCTGCGGGGGCTCTTCCACCTTCTCCAGCTTCATCGGAGCGTTGGGCTCTGCTCAAGCAGAAGGTGGACGTTACTGCTTCAGAACTAGGCACGTGGGGACTGCCTGCCCTCACGGCAGGAGCTCCTCAGGCCCAAGCAAGGAATTTAGGCCTTGCCAGGACTTCCCTTGAGCTCAGCCGACCGCCTGGGCTGCCTGGCCACTCAGGCGTGGGGCTGGTGGCTGTGGCCCCACAAATGCTACCCGTAGCCTCACAGGTGCCACCAGGCTGAACTGCCCTGCCCCAGCCTCCCTCACTGGCTTCCCATACGTCTCCGCTCCTGTCACCGCTGCCCTAACGGTGGCCATGGGCGGCCTGACCTGCTAAGGGTCACCCTGCTCACTAGGGAGCAGGGCAGACGTGGGGCCTGACTTGGAGGAGCTCCAACCCTGCAGCCACCCTGCTGCCAAGCGAGGAAGGAGCCAGGAACACTCACCTATCACTGAGGACTTAGGTGTCTCCGCTGTGGCAGGTTTGTCTGGCGAAGGGCTGAACCTGGCGCTGATCCTCCCTCTGCCATCCACCAGCTCGGTGAACCTGGGAGGGGGCAGCGGCAAGGACGTGAGCTGTGCTCGCCGGGCACGAGGCCTGGGGACACTGCAGCCTGGCTGTGCCTACCTGGGCGCCGGCGAGGGCTCCAGCGGTGCGTCGTGATCTGCGAGCAGGCGCAGCTCGGGCAGGAAGGCGGGCGGCAGCCGGGCGCGCAGCACCCGCGCGTGGCCGCCCTGGCTCCAGCGTCTCTCTGCGGGACCATCCCGCGGCACTGCGGGCCAAGGAAGAGCTGAGGCGGAGCAGGCAGTGTGTCCTGTCATTCCCTGGGTGCCCCCCGGCGAACTCGGCCTCGCCAAGACAGAACGCAGCTTCCACGAGGCCACAGGGGAGGCCACACCAAGGAAGCGGCAGCAGCAAGGCCTCGGGTCCCCGCTCTCCCTGGAGCTGTTTGGTCTTCCCCACCTCCATGGAACCCACAATGGCCCCACTCCCCCCAGCCCCACTCACGGGTGCTGACGTAGAGGTGGATGGGCTCGCTGTGCACCTGCCCTTGCTCCGTGTTCTGCACGGCCGTCACGGAGAGGCGGTAGCGCTGCGCGGGGAGCAGCTCGCGCACGGTGTAGGCCGCCAGCTTCCCGTTGGGCACGTAGCGGCTCTTGACGCTCTGCGCGGCGGTGACGTTGATGATGTAGCCCTCCACGGTGCCGGCGGGCGGCGGCTCCCACACCACCGACACGGAGGTAGCGCCAACGCGGGACGCCGTGAGGTTGCGGGGTGGAAGCGGCCCTGGAGATGGGAAGGGCTCCTTGGAGAGCGTCTGCTGCAGCCGCGCGGGTTCCCTGGGGCCCTGCCTGGCTGGCCTACAGGAGCTCCATGGGGCTGAGCACCTACACGGGCGCTACGCGTGTCCCGCTGGGGCAGGCAGGAGCACAGAGGGCCCTGGCAGCCACCCGTGTCCCCAGGAACCCATGGGGCTGCAGGGCAGCACACAGAGGATGGGGTGCTCAAGACAGAGCTGGGGCTGCTCTGGGGCGTGATGGATTCCGTGGAGCCACCGCCACAGGTGCCAGGTGGCCAAGCTCAGCCCAATGTCACCAGCATGGGCAGTTGCACCCTGTGGCTTGCAAGGCACGTGGATGCCAAGCTGGGGCAGCTGCGGGTGCCTGTGCAGCCCCCGCAGGGCCATGGGTCCCAGCCCTGGGCTTGGAGAACACGGTAGAAGCCCCCGGGACGCAGGGAATGCCAGCGCCCACCCCACGCCTCAGCACACGTGGAGCCCCGCTCACTTGTCCACACGTGGAAGGGCGCCGAGGCCAGGCTCTCCGAGGGGTGGTCTTCAGTGCCCAAGCCACTCAGCGTCGTGACATGGACAATGTACCTCTCTCCTGGCTGCAGGTCCCTGCAGAGGAGGAAGGCGCCGGGCAGCGGGTGAGCGTGCCGGCCTGCGCGCGCCCGGGCCCCCCGGCGCCTCACAGGCACTCACAGGAAGGTGTACTTGGCCACGCTGCTGTTCAGCTCCACCGTGCGGTCTTCCAGCTCGCCAGGCTGGCGGATGGAGACGCGCACCCTACTAACGGTGGAGTGCTTGAGCCGGTGGAGAGCCCACTGCACCGTGATGGCGCTGGCCGTCACGTTCGTGATTTCAAAGCCTTCCACCGGACGCGGCCCTGGCCGGAGCAAGCGGGGAGCAGAAGCCAAGAGCGGTGTGGTCAGCGGCTGCTCAGGCAGGGGCTGCCACGTCCCTGTCCGTGTCCCCACCGTGCCGGCCACCGGGGTCCTTGCCTGCCTTCCCAGCTCAGCTTCCCTAGTGCGGAGCTGCCGGTGCATGCCCGGACGGGAGCAGCTCCGTGCTCGGCCGCATGCCCAGCTGGCTGCCACGCACGGCTCCTTTCCCTGCTGCTGCCTGCCTGAGGGCAAGCGCAACCTGCGGCGCTCCCAGCCTGGCCCTGCTCCCTCCGCCAGGCTCCATGGCTCCCCAGGCTCTGCACGGAGGCATTTCTGTCTACCTGCCTGTCGCCGCGCTCGGCAGCCCCAGGCAGGAGCTGGCAGCTCCCCGTGGCCTCCCGTGCTGCCCACACGCAGGGCAGGAGCACGGCACATGGGCCTGGCCCGGCATGCACCCCACTGCGGGCTGCGAGCGACGCCAGGGCCACGAGCCGAGGCATCAGTGGTGACCTGGCCCCTTCCACTGCTCCTGGCTTTACCTGTTTGTGGCCCACAGGGTGGGCACACAGCCTGCACGCTTCACCCTGTCCTCATCCTCTTGCTAGAGGGCTTCTATTTTGGCCAGGTCTACCCCTTTTCCATCCTCAACCTGCTCTTGGCTCCTGCTGCAGCCGTTTGTGGGCAGACCTGGAGCTACATGTGATGCCATGGAGGTGTCACGAAGGGCACGGCAGCATCTGCCCTGCAAAGAGCCTCAGAATGGGGCGGGAGGACAGTGGGTCCTCGGGCTGCCCCGGGCAGCACCACCACCCGCTGCTGCTGCCATGGCCATGCCCCGATGTCACTGTGCCCCGAGGGCTCTGCCGCCTTCTCAAGAGATACTGTTCCCTGCTGTCGGCAGAGCTTCTCCCGCGCAAAGCCAGGGAGCATCTCCCAGATGCCGCGAGCCCCGTTCGTATGCAGAAGGTCCCTGGCTGCGACGGGAGCTGGCGGGCTCGGAGGCGGCCAGGACAGGATGCCTGTCATCCCTACACGCCCGCACGGGGCAGCTCCATCCTCACCACCGCATCCCCCCGAAGACGCTACTCACTAGTGCGCGTGGTGAGCATGACCGGCCTGCTGATATCATTCTTGTTGTTCACGTTGCGTTTGACTGAAAAGACAGAAATATTGTAGGCTCTGCCAGAGGCGAGTGCCCGCAATTGGTGGGCAGAACGACTTCGGTCCACAAAATCTGTCCTGCGGTAAGAGCCGTCGAAGGATACGTACGTCACGGCGTAGCCGTCAATCAGTTGCCTTGCGACTGCGTCCTCAGGCGGGTGCCAAGAAATCAACACACCAGTGTCCTCCACCCTTTCCACCTTTAATGAGGTTGGTGGCAGCAATTCTTCAGGGTGTGGGCAAAAGCAAAGGGGAGAGGTAACGCCATAAATCTTTAGAGAACAGACCCAACGAAATGCAGAGCAGCAGGGAACGAAGGCCAGGGCCCCTTTTCTCTCTCTGTTTTCCTCTCTCCTCTCTCGTTGCACCTTATGGAAGGCCCTGCGGGTGCCAGCTGCCACTGGGCTGTCGTGCTGGGTGCCAGGAGAACCCGCTACCCAAGCAGGCTCAGGGGCAAACACTGGCAAAGCCGAGCAGAGCGGGGACAGCCAGAGTGTGGCTGACGGGGCGGTTGGCGCCCACTCCCCGCGGGGACACACGGGACAACGTTCCTCTGGGGTGACTCCCTGCGGGGATCGGTTGGACCAAACGGATCCAGTTATTCCCAGCTGGGGAGGCTTTAAGCGGGCTCCTTTGCCTGCCCTCCTGGGTTATCACCGTCACCAGAGGGATTTGTGCCAGGTGTCCCCACGCCGAGAAGCCTCGCAGCTCCCCCAGCCCCCAGCACGATCGGGCCCTGCTGGCCCCTTCCCTCTGCACGATGGGGCCTGCACGAGCTCGGAGCTCTGCGCGGCGAGGAGAGCAGCCGGTCCCTGACGGCCGAGCTGGCGGCTGGCTTGGCCGCTGCTGGGCTGGGCGGGCAGCGCCGGCGTCGAGCCCCTCACACCGTGTCCTGGCGCCGCTGCTCAGGGCCTTTACCTTTTTCGCAGTTCTTGCCTGTGTAGCTCACTTTGCAGGTGCAGCTGTGGCTCCCGTTGCTTGCCAGGCAGTAGCCTCTGCTCCCGCAGGGGCTGGAGAAGCAGGGGTCGCTGGCTGCGGACGAGAGCAAGCGCCGGCGCCGTTACGGTGAGCGGCGGCACGAGCGGCCCCGCGGGCCCACCGCCCTCCCTGCCGCCTCACCAATCTCGCAGTGGTAGCCAAAGAAGCCCTCCGGGCACACACACAGGTAGGAGCCTCCAAAGCTTTTGCAGTCCCCTCCGTTTTGGCAAGGGCTCGACTCACAGGCATCCACCTCTGGAGAACAGGGAGGCACAGGGTGAGGTGCCTGCTCGAGGCCCAGGGCAGAACTGGGTCCCTGCAAGCTTAAACAGGGCCTGCCAAGACGCCCTGCCCGCGGCCAGGCCTAAGGCTAATAGCACTGGCAGCTACCGCAGGCCCTGGGGCAGCACCATGGTGGTCTCGCCCCCTCAGGGCTTGTGGGTGGGAGGAAAAGTAGATCCGTCATGGACAGGCCAAGCCACCCGCATGGGCTGTTCCCTCCCCACCAGAGCACCCTCTGGGCCAGGCTGATCTGGGTCTGGCCCCGCTCTGGGTGCTTTAGACGCCATGGGGAAGTAGCCACAAGCAGCCATTGCTCGGGAGACAGGAGGTGCCCCTGGCACCATCCGTGAGGGCAGAGACCCAACATCTGTGTGTGGGGGGGGTCCCTACTGCACCCCCTCCCTGGGCTTTGCCCCCGTCCCGGGCTGCAGCGCTCCCAGCAAGGACTCTGCTCTGCGAGGTCCCTACCTGTTTCGCACTGGGTCCCCACAAAGCCCTCGGGGCAGGTGCACACGAAGGACCCCACAAGGTCCTTGCAGGTCCCACTGTTCTTGCAAGGCTCCGACTGGCACTCATTGATCTCTGTTGAGAGGTGACACTTGAGCCCGCCACCCACGCCAGCCTCGCACAGGGCGGGAGGCAGGAACGGGCAGCAGGAACACAGGGACATCCGGGCGCTGAGAGCCACCAGCGGGCACCTAGGGTACGTGCCCTGCTTGAATGCCCCTGCAGGCATCACTGTGGCATCGCCCAGGCCAGACCCTCCAGCATCCCTCTCCTCCCGCCAGCCACTGTGCTGTGTCCCCTTCCAGCTGGCACCCGCTGAAGGGCACCCAGCCCCAGCCACCACCGCAGCTGCAGCAGCGGCTCCCTGTGGGCCGCCTTCCCGTGGGGAACGCTCTGGTTCCATGGGAGGTGGCCTCCCTGCAGACTGCACACAGGGGGCTTGAGCTGGGGCACAGCAGGCTGGGTGCTCAATGTGCAACTCCCACTCTGCTACCATTCGCCATGAGGATGAGGGGATGAGGAAGGGTTTGCTGTGGCCACCCATGGGAGATGGGTGAGGAAGGGTTTGCTGCGGTCACCCTCAGGAGCCGGGACTCCTCCTGCCCTGTGTCGTGGTGGCCCCATGTCATGTTCTTTACCTTCTCTTACCCAACTCACAGTGGTGGCCTGCGTATCCTGGCTCGCACACGCACAGGAACTCAGCGACACGGTCCTTGCACAGGCCGCCATTGAGGCAGGGCTGTGACCTGCACTCATCAATCTCTGCAAGATTCGGGGCACAAAAGAAGCAGTCAGAAGGCAGGAAATCTGCCGAGAGGCCGTGCAGGGTGCCCCGAAAGCGGTGCCCACAGGTACAGAAGGGCATCCCCAGCGCTCGGCTGCCTCCCACTGCTCCTCACCATCACACTCCGGCGGGTCGCTCCAGACACCCAGTGAGCGGCAGACGCGCGGGTTGTTGTGCTGGCTGAGGGTGTAGCCCAGCTCACAGCGGTACTCGGCCAGCGAGCCCACCTTGGTGGAGTTGTAGGAGGCCTGTGCATGCTTCACCTCGTTGGGGACCCCGCAGTCGACCTCTGCGTTGGGGACACGGGGCTGTGAGCCAGCGGGGCAGCAGCCCGAGCTCCTGGCTGGCGGTGGCAGGAACGGTGCCCTTCCTTACCGGACTGGCAGCGCTTCCCCATATAGCCCACGGGGCACGCACATGCGTAGTCCTCGCCAAGCTCCTTGCATGTGGCGCCGTTCTCGCAGGGGCTCAGGAAGCACGGAGAAGGTACTGGAGGAGCAGGGCATGTTGCTGGCACACAGTGATGGGAAATGCCCCCCCTCACTGGGTGCCACCCTCCCGCATCCTCGCGCCTACCGATCTCACAGTGCCGGCCGGAATAGCCAGGGGGGCAGTCGCACTTGTACTTGCCAATGTAGTGGAAGCAGGTGCCCCCGTTCTGGCAGGGCCCTGAGGCGCACGGGTCCGGTTTACCTGCAGGGCAGGACAGTGTGAAGCAGCAGGCAGGGCTGCTGCTGTCTGCGGTAGCATGGAGGGCAGTGCAGGGCAGTACCTATCTCGCAGTGCCTGCCCGTGAAGCGGTAGGGGCAGGCGCAGTGGTACTCGCCATCAGCCTCCTTGCAGGTGCCCCCGTTGCGGCACGGCGCCGCGCTGCAGAGCCGCGGCCGGGCTGTGGGGAGAGCGCGAGTTGCCTACGGGCGCCCCACTGAAAGCCACCCAGGCGCTTGCCCAGTGCCAGTGGCACTGAGGGTGCCTTCGGAGCAAAAGCAGGGTCTGCCCTGCAGCTGCCACCATGAGCAGGGGTCTCTGTGCTGGGTACCTTTCTCACAGTGCTTGCCCAGGAAGCCCCGAGGGCACTCGCAGGTGTAGGAGTCATCATGAACCTCACAGGACCCCCCATTCAGGCAGGGATCCGAGTCGCAGGGGGACGGTATCGCTGCAGAGATGGACACAGGGGGTCACACAGGATGCGCCAGCCGCTCCCACGGCGCTTCCCATCCATTTGGGATAAGCCTCACGATTATCCCCAGGTTCCCCACCACTGCCGCGTCCCCACCAAGCACACTCACTGTGGTTGGTGCCATAGTCAGTGTGGCACACGCACAGGTAGCTCCCGCCGTACTCCATGCAGTAGCCGCCGTCGGGACACTGCGTGTTCACGTTGCACGGGGTGGTGGTCACTTCTGCAAGGGCACATGGGGAGGTCCCGCAGCAGCAACAACACGGCGGCCACCGCGCCCGGGCAGAAAGTGCCAGCAACGGGAGTTCCTTAACCCGACAGAGGTGCCCCCACCTCGCAGCCCGCGAGTGCTGAGGGCTGTTTTGGATGCTCAGGAAGCTCTGAGGGTGCCATGAGTGAAGGCTACAGTCTATTTCTCTGAGGGGAGAAGCCAGACTGTGTCCAGCACTTGGGAAGGCAGCACTCAAAGTGGAACAACAGCAAGAGCTATTGTTTTCTCACCACGAGGCTGTGTTGCTAATGCACCATTCCCCACCCTTATCCCACATGTGTGGAATTCGGATTCAGGGCTGCCCCATGGCACTGAACCGGCTTGGGGCACAGGCTGAAGCACCTTGTGCTTGCCTGGAAGCTGATGGCCATGAACGTCCACGAGAGGGAGCACGGAGAAAAGCAGAGCAGCAGGTGAGAAGCCTTTGCTTACCAAACTCGCAGAGGAGACCGAAATAACCTGGCAGGCACTGGCAGATGGTGACATTCCCCTCCAGGCAGCTGCCTCCATTGCGGCACTCACAGCCCTCAGACAGCTCTGCAAGAGATGAGAAGGGAGCTCTCCAGGATCCCGTCTGCTGGACCTGCAACCGTAGGGCTGGGCAGCCAAGTGACACCGTTGGATGTCACCTAGGAGTCGGGGTGACCTGCAGCCACCACATGTCCAGGCACTGCCTCAGCAGCCTCCTCTCAGAGATCTGCTCAGCCCAATAGCCACATACAGCCTCTGCTGCGGCCGCCTCTCACTAGGCAGCAGGCAACCCCACCTAGAAAGGTTTCCCTAGGGTTGTGGGAAGGCACTGGAAAGACCGCAGCTACTCACTGTCCCGACAGTCCTGCCCGGTGTAGCCCTCGCGACATTCGCAGACGTAGCCCTGCTCCGTCTCCAGGCAGCTGCCCTCATTCTGGCACGGGTTCGAGAGGCAGGCGCCAGGCACCCGGGGCCCACCTGTGGGCAGGGAAGAGGCTCAGCCCGAGAAGCCGCAGCCTGGGGCTACGACACCTTGGTCTTGGGGCATGCGGAGCAAGTGCCACCTGTGGGTGTGCAGCCACGAAGGGAGGGAGTTCTGCGAAGGGGCCCACGCGTCGCTCCCTCGCTCACCGTATTGGCAGTTGTTGCCGTAATAGCCCGGGGAGCACGTGCAGATGTAGCGCCCGGGACGGATGTAGTTGCATGTCTGCCGGTTCCTGCAGCTCCGGTCCTCACAGGAGGAAGGATCTGGAAGGGAGGAGCGGTGAGTGGAGCGGCTGCAAGGCCCAGAGGGCCGCGAGACCCCAGGGCCGAGGCCTCAGCCACCTGAGCCCCAGGGCCGGGCGCAGGAGAGAGCAGGCACCTATTTCGCAGCGCTGTCCCACAAAGGGCTCCAGGCAGACACACGTGTAGTTATCGACCAGGTCGACGCAGTGCCCTCCGTTCAGGCAGGGGCCGGACTCGCACTCGTTCAGCTCTGCGAAGCCAAGTGGGAAGGGCCCATGAGACATGCTCGAATGTGGGCCAGCTGCCGGCTCTCACTTGCTGCTCCCGTCTTGGCTCTCAGCACTGGAGCAGAGAGCTTTCCTGGGGCCCTGCCCTCAAGTCCAGGCCAGAAGATTCCCCCCTCCCTGTGCTGCAGGGTCCAGGGGTGTGTTGGAGCTGCCTGCTGTTCCTCACGCACCCGCGGCAGCGCTCGGGGCCACCAGCTGCCTGCAGACGGACGGGGCTTGAGGCTGTGTTGCTGCTGGCTTGGTGAGCACAATGGACGGGGTGTTAACGTGCACTTCCCCGAAGCCTCGCTGGAATTTAAACCATCTGCCAGGCATTGGGTTTCCAGCTCATTTTAGTGCAGCCTCCAAGGCAGCAGCCCTCAGCGCTCGTGAGGAGGTGAACACAGATGTTCCCATCGGAACAGCAGCGCAGACCCCAACCCAAAACCGCAGCTGGGGGCAGAGGAACGAGGCCGGACGGTGATGCTGGGGAACAAAGGCAGCATGAAGCAACCCGGGCTTGGTCCTACCTGTCTCGCAGTCTTGCCCCGTGTATCCTGGCTGACACGAGCACAGCGCGGTCCCGTTGACCACCTGGCATTTCCCCCCATTTTGACACACTTTGATTTCACACGGCGACTCTTCTGCAGGACACCAAAGGAGAGAGGAGAGGAATAAATGCAGGCACGGGAGCGGCACAGACATCTCCCATCCCCATGGAGCCAGCGTTCTCGCCAGCAAACCCAGCACCTGCCTGGCGTGTTCTCCCCGCCACCCTTGCTCGGAGGAGCATGTGGGACAAACTGGGTGAGAAACCCAGACAGTGCTGCTTCTCTGTTTGGATGCTGGGTGTTTCTCTCTCTCTCTCCTTTCCTTCCCTGACAAATAAACTCGCTGCTCTCCAGTCCCAGAGCTCACGGGCCGCTCCGCCGGGCTCGCGGCACCTACGCTGCCCTCTGCTCTCAAGGAAATGCAGCGCTGCTGAGCGCTTTGGGAAGGGGCCCTCACTGCCATCCCCGCAGCACTGCAGAGGGGACTATGTCTTCCCGGTGTCTGCATTAGTATCAGAGCTCCCAGGCAAGCTCCCACTCACTTCTAGGGGCCTAGGAGCTAAGTGTTGCCTGTGAAAGCGTTGCATGGAGCCCCCGAGCTGCGTTGTTTCCACAAGAGTGAAGTGGCAGTGGTGATGAGCGATGAGCTCCCCAGGGCGCGGGCTGCCAGCGTCAGGAAGCACTCGCAGCCACAGCAAAGTTTCCTTCACCCGCAGCAAGTGGAAATCCAAGATCACAGCGCTCAGTGATGCTCCTGCCAGCTACGCGAGCCCCGGGAGCACAGAGTGCCCCTGAAGCAGTCCCACAGCCTGGGATTTCCACGGCCAATGAACCCTTATCTGTGGGCACCCATGGGGCTAACGGTAGCTGGAGCTGAGCGTGGCACCAGAGCCTGGAGCTCTTCCCTTGTGTCACAGCACAGCTGAGACTGGAAGGCACCTCAGGAGACCATTTAAGTGCAGACCCCTTTGCTCCAACAGGATCACCTAGAGTACGTGACAGAGCACCCAAGCATGGCGAGGCAGCACCAAGCTACACACACTGCACCTTCCCATGCAGCTGGGCACATCTTCCCAGGCTCCAGGAGCCTTCAGGACCAGAGCCAGGATGACCAGCACACCCACCCTCCCTGCCCACTGCAACAATGGGTGCTGAGCTCTTCAAGTGCAGGGAAGAGCCACCCTGACCCTCTCCACTCGCCTGCCCTTCCCTCACCAATCTCGCAGCTGGCGCCTTTGAAGCCTGGAGTGCAGGAACAGCTGAAGCTGTTGATGTTGTTGATGCAGGTGGCTCCATTTTGACATGGGTGGGAGAGACATTCGTCTACATCTGAAAAAAAAAAGATCAGAGAGGGGAGAACAGGAGCTCAGGGAGAGTTTCCTCCTGGCAGAGGAAGAAAGAGCCATAGGAAAACACAGCTCAGCAGCAAGCGTCCCCGCTGCAGGAGGAGATGCTGGCTGGAAGGCACAGAAGGGCACGCACACAGCCAGGGGAGATGAAGGCCAGCGAGAAGGGCGCCGCGGAGGAGGAGGCACTCACCTATGTGACACCTCTTTCCCGTAAAGCCTGCCAGGCACGAGCAGGTGTAGGAGGGGTTCCCCGTGATGCAGTCCTCAATACACTTCCCCCCGTTGAGGCAGGGCCGCAGCGTGAGGCACACAGAGGCTGGGGAGACACGTGGCGCCCGCCGTTAGTGCCGGGACCGAGTGAAGCCTTGCGCGCCGCGTTCTCCGTGCCCGACATCAGCTCTCGTGATCCTGGCTCTCTAGGGTGCACTGGGAGCCCTTGGGGCGCCAGCGCTTGCTCTCGCGAGGGAGCCAAGGGCTTGGATCCCCGTGGCCCCCGGGGAATTTCGGGGGTGCTCCGTGGGGAGCCACTCGCGGGCACTGGGGGGGGATGCTACGGCTGGCCCTCGTGCAGCGGCCGCACTGAGGCCGACGGGGACACCTGTACAAAACAAACCCGCAGGTAACACAAAACACACGGAGATTAGCAGGTAAGGAAACACAGCCAGGGGGGGACGGGGACAAGGGGCAGGAGGTCAGTGGCTCCATGGGGGGGGCACGTGGGGAGAGCCCGGAGGGGGAAGGGCAGCCGCCAAGCGCGGCCCCAGCCCTGCCAGGATGCCTGGCCACCCTCCTTGGGCCCTGCGCCCCCATCGCAGGGTGCAGCCCTGCTGCAGCCCCACGGGCCGCCCGCTGTGTTGGCCCCGCTAAGGCTGGAGAGCAAGGGCTTGGTCCTGGCCGGGGGGCCCGAGAAGCACCACCCGCGGGCCCTAACCTCATCCCCGGTGTCCCTGCTCGTGCCCTGCCGCCCCTCCCGTGATGTCAACCGCTGCCTTTGCCCCTGCTCCTCTTAAGAGCCCAGGCAGAGCGCTGGCCGTTCAGGCACCTCAGGCCCACCATGAAGAAGGGCCTGGCCCAGCCCGCTGGTCAAAGGGAGATGTTCTCCCCACTCCTGGGGCTTGACCGGGGTTGCCCGCAGCCCTGCCGCTTCCTCGGGGCTCCTCCAGGCACCGCTCGGTCACCCTGTCCCTCTCCAAGGCTCCTTGTCACCAACCCCCGGTGCCCGCAGACAGCCACGCTCGGCCGCGGCCTCCCAACGTGCAGCACGGGTGGCCGGGCCCCACACAAGCCTGGCAACCCCAGGGCATAAAGGGATTGGGCACGTGGCTCCTGCGGGTCATGCCCAATGGGCCACCGATGCCCCTTGGATTTCCTGTAGCCACGCACGGGGCTGGCAGCTCCAAGGATGGTCTCCCCATCACTGCCTCCCGTCCCACCCCAAGCCCTTTGAGCCATCTCCTCCGTCCCATGGGTGGCTGCTCTCTTCCCTTGAGGAGGGAGATGGGGGTGAGGGGCGAGGCAAGGAAAGACAGGGCTGGAGAACAGTTTGGGGGTGGGTTGGGTGTTAGATAAACCTAACTGCTGTCCTCTTACTTGTATTGCTGCAGCCCCCCACTTGCACCTGGGCATCATCGATTCTGAACACCCAGCGCCCGGGGATACCCACATTTGTCGTCATCTCCACGTCAGCGATGTCGTCAGTGCGGGATCCGGGGATGTTGAAGTAGCGCTTTCCATCACCGGCGTTAAAACCTGCCTGGGAGGACAAGGGCAGAGAGGAAAAAAAAGACATCAGGGTGCAGAAAGGGAGCGCGGGCGGCTGGAGCTCCAGCTCCTCTGCGGGCAGCGTCACAGCCCTGCGCACTCCTTGAGCCCTGGGGCCACGGGGCTGCCGAGGTGATGTCTGTTTGGATGGGGGATCCGCAGGGACCACGTAAGACTGTTTCCACCCAGATGTGGACCTTCTTCAGTCCCATCTGGCCCAGCAAGACTGCTCAGGGCGTGACGGGGACACTAGGTGACACTACCAGCACAGCCTGAGTTTCTCCTTGGTGCGAGCGATACTCCTTCACACATCCTGGGGATTTTGCTATCTAACTCCCTCCCTAAGGCTGGCTCTGACACAGAGCTCAGCAGCACCTTGCCGGGAAGAGCGCAGCACAAACCCAGCCCAAGGCCATGCCCGAGGGGACACCGCACCCTCGGTGCGTTCACCAGCCCCAGCGGGATTTTAGCTTCGTTTTCCTCGAGACTTCCTCCTCTCCAGGGCTGGTGTGAGGGTGGAGAGAGCCCGGAGCGCTCCCAAGGCAGGCGGTCACCACTCCGTTTACCCCCATAAAATCCACACCAGCCAATTCTGGGATTCAAAACATGTCCGTTTCCTCTACACCTGCAATTTCCTGCTTGCTCCCTTCCTCCCGCAGGCAGGGAGCCAAGGACACATCAACTGGTGGTAAATTCAAAACTCACACATCGGAAAGGGTACCAGCTTCTTTATATATATAAAATATATATATATCTTTTTTTCTTAAACACAACAACACATACAATGATGAAATAAAAATACAAGTGAAAGCTGTGCTGGCTGCAGCAGCTTGCCGAGATGCTCTTCAAGTCTGAGGTTAGGAAGGAAAAGGAACTAAGAGGCAGCAGCCAAGGAAAAGAACTGTGGTTTCATTACAACAGTCCCCTATATGCTCTCAGCTTTGGGACTGAGAAAACACACAGGTATTTAACAGCTTTAAAAACGGCGAGAGGAGGGAGAAAGAGTCGCCACCAAAAATCCCTTGGCTGCTTTGTGCTGCCAGTAACAGTTTTTTTTTTTAATTAATTTATTGGGAACAAAGAGCAGCGATGGCCGCGTAGGAGCTGCAGGACTGGGAGCGCGGGGCCGCGTTCACCGCTTACCTGCGCTGCGATGCCGCCAAGCCCAGCAAAGTCCCCCCCACTGCTGGCGTGCATACCCGTGGTCCACGTGATGGACTCATAGTTGAAGATGGTGAAGGAGAGCTTGCCGTCCGTGATAAGCACTATCTGGAAAGTGTTCACCTGCAGGAAGGAGAGGAGTAGGCAGTGAGGGGGCAGACACAGAGGCAGGAACACGGTGGAGGAATGGTCCAGAAAAGGAAAGGAAAAGAAGATTGCTGAGCAGGGAAAGTTTGGTTGGGAAGATGGGGTCTCTTTTGGCCCTGATTCTGCTTTACGAGAAAAGGTTTGGGTTAATTTCTTCTCTCTCAGGCTTTGGGGAAAGAGAAGAGAAAGATTTCTGCAGAAAGTTCCCCTGGGAAGCGCCGCGAGCAGATTCACACCAGCATGACACAGGCGTCCGCGGGCACAGCCGAGTGACAGCGTCCGCCTTCGGGACCAGGAAACCCCGTTTTCCTTAGGAAGGACACTGCTGTTCCCGGGGGCACTCCCGAAGGAGCAGCTCGAGTGCCAGCAATCCCAGCTGGAGGTGTGCGAGCCAGCACGGGGCTGCCTCGGGTGGAAAGGGCCTGCGGGAAGCGCCGTGTGGCCACGTGGCCGTTCTCGGCTTTCAAGAACAGCGGGGCAGAAGATGTTGGCCAAGTCTCTGCAGGGACTACGGGGATCGAAGAAAGCATCCAGGCCCATGGACAGCTGCATCCCGGAGATGCGGCTTTCGGTGAAGGGCAGCACAAGGACTCAGGAAGAAAATTTCAGGCCAACTTTTAAGCTGTCCAACGTTGGGACTCCACACACGACCTCAACACAGCCCAGTGTGGGCAAATGCAACCCCGCTGCCTGAGAAGGGGGGCACCAGCAATTCGCAGCCTCAAAAGGGCATGGGGAAGGCGGCCGCTTCTGCAAAGCTGGTGCTACGGCTGCGACAGCAAGGAAGAAAGCAGGAGACTGGGCTCAAAGTGATGAACGCTGCACTACCAGGATGGCCAAGAGCATAAATGGGGTTCACTGGCCACCTGGTCACTGGAAAACACAAGGAGTTCTACAGTTTGGTTCCTCTCACCCCGACATCTAAGATATGAGGTGACAAGGGTGGCACTTCCTCCAGCTCAGACAGGACCTAACGGAGCTGTAGGTGTCCACACAGTAAATGGCTGTTGTAAAGTGGTGTCCAGGGTGGGAAGAGCCAGAGGCTGTGGAGGATGTTTTACAGGTCCTCTGGATGCAGCCTGGGTCTGGACACATGCAAACTCACCCTGAGACCTGACACCTGGCCCGTGCTTTGGGTGAGAGATCACGAGCCAGGCTAACAGATCGAGCAGTTTGGTAGCCCCCACCCTGCCCTGCAAGGGGTTGAGTCCTCAAGTTGCTTAACCCGAGCGGAGCCTTCGAGTTTGGTTAGTCCTGCTCAAGACTCCCAAGTTACGGGCCAGGCACAATTTGATGCTACAGGACCAAAGCTGTTGTAGAAGATGCCAAAGCTCTGGTTCCTCCAAAAATTCCTTTCGAAAATAATCCATCCCTTAACTAACAGCAGCCCCTAAGAAGGGGGTATCCCCGAGCTGCTCACCCAGAGACAGAGCATCGGCCTCTGGCGCTTTGGCACCGTCCAGGATTTTGAGCTTCCCACGACCCGCTGGTGCCCGCGCTGCTGCCCCAACCACTCACTGGAGAGAAGGAACTTCCCCCGAAGAAGGTCACTCGGTACCAGGTAGCAATGAAAACCCACTGTGCAGAGAAGTGGGGGAACTCAGGGAAATACTGCACAATGTCGCGCGTCGCTCGCTCCAGGATGGCCTGGTCCTTGCTCTCCCGGTAATACACATCGCCTGCCCGCCGGTTATCCACATCCGCCCAGAAGGCCGCCACCACGCGCCGGTCCTTGGAAATTGGGAACGCCACCGGCGTGAACTGCGAAACCTCCTTCAGGAAAGAGATGATGCCGTTGTTGTTGACCTGCAAGGGGGGAACAGAGAAAGAAGGGACAAGCGTGACAGTGGCCAGGAGCGAGGCAGGACGGGCAGCACGGCAGCCTCGCTCGGAGCTCTGCTCTCCGAGGAGTGGAGCGGGCTCCCGAATCCCGCAGGATCCCTAAGGCACGACGGGCAGCCAGAGGTGCTGGAGGTGCCTCCACCCCCGGAGTGGACAACAAGGATGCTGCAACCTGCCCCGAGCAGCGCCAGCACTCCTTGGTCAGCGGGACCATCGGCAGGGCTGCATGTGAGAGGCCGCTTTTTACTTTTTTTTACTTTGTTTTTATTTAATTTCTTTCCCCTCCTTGCACAAATATTTGAGCGCTTCCCCTTCCTGCCCTTTGAAGCGCGGCCGTGCCGCTCGCTCCAGCGCCGCGGCCCCCGGCCCCGCTTGCCGGGCGCGGGGGGCCCAACAAGCCGGGCCCTGTTCTCCTGCCGCAGCCGGCGGCCGCGGGGGCTCCAGCTCCCTTTCACATCCCCGCAAGCCTCCCCAAGGCGCCTCGACTCGGCGAGGGGATGAAGGGACCCCCTGAGGACGCAGCTCCTCTTGCCAAGGGGTACAGGGCACCCCGAGCTCTCAGGGACAACCTCAGAGCTCCCCGAGCAGCCTCAGAGCCCTGAGCAGCGGGGAGAGACGTGCAAGTGTCTGGGCGACCCTTCTTCAGGGTCGAAGAACCTGCTGCAAAAGCAGACGGTGCCACCAGCCTGTCAAGAGCCTCCTAGACATGGGTTGGAGCTCTGCGTGTCACCTTGTGCAGAGCTGCCTTGCGAGGAAGGCGCTGCTCGATCCTTGGGATCCTCAATCCTTTGCTCCCAGATGGGTGGCGCAAAGCGGGCGATCCAGCACCAGCCGGGCTAAAGGCTGCCACCGAATCCCAGGAACCAAGCGCCGCTCCCGCTTAGCTAATTCCTTCCCTGCCATGTGCTTCACAAAGATCATCTCACATCTCAGGAATGAGGAGAAACCACGAACGCTCTGAACCGCGGCCCAAATCGAAACCCACAGCAAAAGTATTCCAGGGGAAATAGGCCTGAACGCTGTTTGCAGATGCAATTCGAGCTGAAACGCAGGTGTTACATTTTTGGGGTTTCGCTTTGCCTTTCTGAGCAAACTTTGGATTCAAGCAATTTTCTGTGTGCGCAGGGCTGGTCGCGGCCCAGGAATTTAGGCCCAGCCCATGAATCACAGGAAGGCGGCACTGGCAGCGGACAGCTCCTGCATCCACCAGCACAGGGGCATTGATGAAGAGGAGTCTCTTCGGCCTCAAGGCAGGACCTCGGTCACGAGCGCCTTCAGCTCTGGGTGAGAAGGCAGGGAGCTCTCGCGTCCGGCGTCTCGCAGCGTCCGGCAAAACCAGCCGCCACACTCCTGATTTACGGCCACCGCAGCTGGGGAGGGAGCAGCAAATCTGGGCCCTTGGGCCATGAGGAGATCTCTGAGGCTTCACTAAACCTCACTAAACAAACAGAAGGACCCTCGAGCGGAGTCCTGCCTGCTCCGCCAGGCAAACATCCAGACGCGGGACACCCTCCACAGGCAACACCCTGCGGGAGGAGGAGAGCGGATGGAGAGGATCCCGAAGGGAGCCGAGATCACCCCGGGCTTTTAATAACACGTTTGCCTGGAGACAAGACGCAGCTGGAGGAGGCGGCCTCTGCTTTCGGCGCACGTGGCTGCCTTCGGGCTTGGGGACACAGCAGGAGAGGGAAAGGAGGAAAAAATGAGGGTGAAAAATGAGGGCGCCTTTTCAGGGCGATTTAACCATTCTTTGAGAAGCTGCGGCTTTGTTGGCAGGTCTCGCTGGCTTCGGGTAAAGGGCTCCTGGGGCAGGAGGCTGTTCTGCAGGGACGTGACAAGGCCATGTGGCCCTGGGACACCCGGCTAGGATACAGGTGCCCGACAGGCACCCACGAGGCCCGTGCAGGTGTGGAGCCAAACCTGCCTTGGAGGAGACGCGCACGCCGAGGGGCTTCGACACAGCTAACGTGCACGGGCCCTGCACCGCGAATACGGTCCCGCGAGAAGGGACCTTCCCCCCGCGGCGCCGCCGCTGCCGTGACCGAGGGCGAGCAGACTCCCGCCTCGCAAACCCTCCGTAACCTCTTCGTGGCCGCAGAGGAACATTCTTCCCCTTATTAAAGCAAGATGAGGACGAGCGGGAGCCAAGGCTTCTTTTCTTTAAAGAAAAAGGAGGAAGGGAAAGAGCTTGAAGGCAAGCATCACGGGCTGGGGTTTCCAGGTGAGCCACCCAATGACGAGCTCCAGGACTTAGGCGCAACCTCGGTTCTGCTCTGGATCTCATAGGAGCCACTTGGCATGCGACCCGGCTTCTCCACGCCTCTCTTGCCTTCGTGACCTCTTCTCTCCCTCAGCTTGGTCCTCCTCTTGCTCCAGGTCCACAGAGTGCCTTGTAGCACAGCCATGCAGCCTTCCTCCAAGTCAAAATCCCAGCAAACAAGGCTCAAACTGAAGATGTGCAAGGTGGAACACAACACGGCAGAGCATCTTGGCTTATCCACGGAGTGAGGTTGTTCACGAGGCTCCACTCAAACCGCCGAGACGATGCCCAGCCCTGTGCTCCCAGCCACACGGACCGTGTGCTCCAGGTGCTCTCACTGCTACTGCTGCACGACAGAGGTCCTCGAGGAGAAAGGGCATTTCCTCATCTCCCTCTTGGGGCAGAAGCAGCCGTGGGTGCTCACAGCAAACGCAGGAAGCCCCAAGAGAGGTTACAGAGCCCTCCACAGGTGCAGAAGACTCAGCAGAGTGGGTTCAGCCTGGCTTCCTAGCTAGGCCAGGTGGTCCTACTGCCCATGGGACAGCTTGAGCCTTAGCAAGTTCCGCTGCTCCAAATGGGACCTTCGTCTCCTCTGGGCCCACAGAACACAAGCCCAGGGGCACAAACGCACTGGGTGGGAGCCCGTGTTGGCACCCCTGGGGACCCAAGGACCCAGGCCCGTGGAGCGTGACCTCTGCGTAGAGCATTTCATCCCAAGAAGGTGGGTAACACACAAGAGAAAATGAAGAGCCCTCATGATGTTGGTTTTTCCACCACGTTTTCAAGATGCCGACACTTTACCCCATCCCAAAGGAGGAGCCAGAGCGAAACTCGTAAGCCCTCAGAGCAGATGTCGTTCCCTGGTTCCTCGTCACCCTCCAGCCACGAATTCCCTGCCAGAGACCCAGCTCCTGACGGTGCCCGGCAGACTCGGCGCTGCTGGTGGTTGGTGCTTGACCCACGAAGACAGTCCCCAGTCACCCAGGGCTAGGGGCAGCCCATGCCCACGAACGTAGCTGCATGGGACGAAGGGAAGGGAGCGGGAGGGGGCTTCCTGGCAGCTCCTGTCCCACTGCTGTGTCCCCTGCGCTGCTCCCTCTGGGCCTTCCTCCTCGTGCTCGCGGTGAGCACAGCGCCCAGCTCCATCTCCCGGGACAGCTCCTGCCGCGGCCGGGCGCATCCCAGCTGGGTCGCACGGAAAAGCTACCCGAGAGAAGGCAGGGAGGGAGGCCAACAGGACGCAACAAGCTCCCCGTTCCCTGCCCGGGCGCACCTGGCCCGTTGCGCAACGCCGCGCGCGGGCGGAAACCCTGTCCCGCGCCGGCGGCTCCGGGCCCCGCGGCGCCGGCGCCCCTAATCCCGCCGGGAGCGCGCCGAGCCCCGCGGCGGCACCGTGCAACGCCGGAGCGCTGAGGAAGAGCCGCCTCCTTCCCCAGCTGCCTTGCCGGCTCCTGCTGACTCCCGGCATACCGCTGCCGAGGCCCTAATCCCGCGGCTTAATCCAATTATCCCGCCAGCAGAGCAATACCAACACGGATGCCGAGTCCGTCTGCCTGTCCCCCGGGGCTGCAGTCAGTGCAGGGCAGGAATTTGCAGCCCTCCGTGGGAGCGTCGCGCGGCCCCGCGCCGCGGCCGGGCCTCCAAGTCAACAGAGGCTCAAACGGCCCCAGGCCCCGCGGCGCTTCCCAAGGCTCCTGAGCTCCTGGATTTACCAGTCTCTCTCACGCCGAGGCCAGCAGGGAGAACTCCCGCCACAAGCAGTGGGGCTGAGGCACCGAGCTGGCCAGGAGTCACGAGCGCCAGGGGCCAAATCCCGGGGGAATCCGCTCCCCCGTCCCAGCAGCCCGGGAAGCTGCAACCCTCTGGCGACAGCTCAGATCTGCCTCACTCCGGTATTTTTTCCCCCTTGATTTTGGGGGGAACGCCGGGCTGTGCGTCCCGGAGCTGCTCAGCTCAAGATGAGCTACGTGCTGGCGAGGAGACACGGGCAGCGACCATGGACACGGTTTCTTTTGGAAAGTTTTTTCCCCCTCATATGGGCAGCGTCTTTCAACCTCTCACCCTGTTTGGCTCGGGTTTGCTGCCTGCGCGCACCGAGGGCGGCTGCTCCTGGGCACATCTGCGTCCCCGTGGATGGCAATTGGAAAATACAGTCCACGGGCAAAAAGCCGGCTTGGGGCTGACCCCGGCCTTCTAGGGAAGCAGGACAGGGCCTCCAAAACGCATGTAGCGCCAGCCTTGGGGGTAAAACCCACCGGCTCCTCCTCCTGTTGCTGGGGATCTGGGAAAAAGGGATGTCTGGAGGGCATCCCAAAGGATGTGACATGTCTATGTCCATCTGTACCCCCCCGGGGCTGGACCACAGCCAAGTGCTCCTGCCAAGAGGGAAAAAAGGGCCACTTTCCCTGTTGGATTTGGAGCTGCTCCCGTTATCCCGCGCCGCCTGCTCCGGGCTGGCGCACGCGGGCGCTCCGGGCACGGAGGGCTCCACGCGGAGCCTCGCGGCCGCCCGCTACTCACGTAGAGCCCGCCGTGCGCGGCGCCGAAGAAGGGGAAGCGCACGGAGATGGGCTGCAGCTCGGAGCCGCCGTCGTCCTGCTTGCGCGTGGCCGCGTCGCCCTGCTCCGGCC
>JAVCKT010024655.1:0-14911 GCA_032273925.1 Rhynchotus rufescens | reverse complement strand
CAAAAATTTAAAAAAAAAAAAAAAAAAAAAAAAAAAAAAAAAAGTCCTGGCATCAAAGTCATTCATTAGAGCAAAGACCATCGAATTTAACCAAACTGCACTTCTCCTGTAAGGAAAAACAATTCTAGTAACTTGATTCAAACACCACCCTTCTTTAAGCTAAATCAGTCAAATTAAGTTTCTTTGTAAATGCATAATGAGTGTGTTTGAATAGACTGGAGAAGTAAAAGTTTTATTTTGATGTGTTCTTTATCACAATAGATGATAATACCATATGTCCATGATAAAAGACAAGTAAAAAGTCACGAGATGTTCCTTTTGATATATCCAGACTCATCGTTTAAAAGTAAATGGCTCCTCATGTCTCTAATGTCCCCTTATCAATCAGGCACGAGCATGTCACTGAGCCCTGGCATTGAGTATTGAAGTCATGTCACAGTACTGGCATTAACTCACTGCAAGCTTTCTACCCTTCTCCATTGCATTTTGCAGACAAAGGGATGAAATAACAATGTTATTTTGCCTTTTCCTTCGAAAAGGATCTTCTCCTCCTATTTCATACCTAGCAAGTCTCCAGGTATGATTTATTTATTTATATTTGGCCAAATCTCAAAGCTTTGGAGTATGAATCACCAGGAACTCCAGTGAAAATTTATATGCTATAGAGGTTTGCTTTCATTAATTATGATACACCTCATACTCAAAATATATCTGTACAAGGAGGAACCTAGGTAAACAAAAAGAAAAAAAGTAGTTTTAGAAATATTTTATGGGGGAAAGCTCATTTTAAAATATTTCTTTACCTGTTAACAATGTATATTTTCAGGGAAGTGGCATCAAGGTGTGAACTGTGAATCCTACAACGACCATTGTCATCACCCTTTAAACCACGGATTTGGTTATTTTTATGGCATGCCTTTTACATTAATAAGTGACTGCGTAACAACAGAACCTCCAGAGATGGACAGAGAATTTCGAAGGAAACTCTGGCTTTATACACAGATGATGGCTCTCGCTACACTCACTTTTGCCCTAGCAAGACTTACAGGCTTGATTTCAGTCAGTTGGAAAACAGTGACCTGCCTTGCTGTGTTTAGTTTCCTGTTCTTTGCATCCTGGTTCTCAAGTTATGGATTCATAAGATACTGGAACTGCATTATGATGAGAAATCATGAAGTTACTGAACAGCCAATGGTGACAGAGAGGACTACATCCCTTATCTTGAGGGAGTCCATTTCATTTATTGGAAGGTAAAGCGTATTTCCTTTGAACACATTTATTCCATTTTTTGCAGGTCTTGCAATTTTTAAGCAGCATTTTTTCTTAAGAAAACTCTGTATTTTTGTACTATGATACAGTATGATATTATTATTGAGTAGTATTTATTAAATATTTATATTATTAATAATGAATTACAATATTGATCTAAAAATTCATTCTGGCTCTAAGGTATCTCTTTTCTCAGCCTTGCTAAAGCTCATAACACTTCCCAAATTTCACATGTTGTATTGAATATTTCTAAGCAAATTTGAGGCATTGTGTATTTCTGCCTCCAGTACTGCTGCTTTTAAGGATAGCGGCTAATGACATAACCATGTGTGGGGGCAAGGACAGGAGGAGGGGAGAGCTAAAAGCTAGCAGAGGAGAAACAGAGCCATGAGGCTGCCTTATTAAATGGAGTGACACACTAGGACCAGATGGCAGGAAATGAGTCTAATTCCTTGATTGCAGTAGCACAGTGACGGTGTAGAGTGCGAAATCTTTCTAGCTGTCACTCAGGGAAAATGACCGTCATTTTATATAAACCAAACAATACTTTGTGAGACATATCATAACCTCTGAATTTTAATGTCTTAAAAAATAAGATGTTTTTGAAGTCACTGCTGAAAGATTTATGCAAAGCATAACACTAATTTCCATTACAAATGACCTCTCTATGTATTGAGGAGCTTTTTCCCTCATAACAAAGTGTTGATTTCTCTTTTTTAGAAACAAGCACAAGCCCTTCCTCCTCTTTCTTTCCTTTTTACACTCCCACACCCCTCTCCTAACCACAGAGAAGTTTCTTGGGAAGAGCAGGCATGGTTTATATGGAGACAATGTAGAGGAGATGGACTGGATGGTGGGTAAGTTGCTAGAGCAAATAACAATGACTCCAGCTGTTTAACATCTGGATCCACATGCATAATAGAAAAGGCAGTTATTATTAAAAGAACAAGGAAGGGAAATAAAAGCAAGGAATAAAAGGTACCAACTTTGTCATGAATATCTGTCATTGTATGAGCACTGTTTACCTATACATTTTGCTTTTTTTTTTCTTTGTTTGGTCTTGGACCAAATGTGTTTTTTTTTTTTTTTCTTTTTGTCTAGTCTTTTGTCTAAGTTTAACTATATCCCCTGGCTCCTGTCAAAGATAACCAACTGCTCTTCTTTTTAAACACTATATGGACTGAGAACTACTGATTATTCAAGATCAGATAATTTCAGCTGCTTATGACTGTGTCTTATATAAGAAGAAGGTGTCAGAAGGTGTCAGGGAATAAAACTTATGATAAGCAAATTAATTCTGAATGTAAACCAGAAGGCTGTTTGTCTGTCAATGCAATCTATATTCAATAGAACACTGAATACTTTCTAGGTGATTCGCAAATTCTGGAAATATTCATAATTATTAATCAATGTCCCTCCGGAAATCAGATTCATGTTATTTTGTTATTTTTCAGCCTTTTTTATTTCTTCTCAAAGGGGAAGGTTGGTCATGTCATGCAATCATGAAGGATGAAGAGTAGCTAGGTTTACTAAAGGAATAAGAATCAGGTCCATATCATGTCTACGAGTGGGGTTCTTGCTGTCTTCGGCTATAATGCCAACAATCAAGGAGTTATAGCACCTCACAAATTTTCATTCATTGATTTACTCTGAAATCCCAGGTATTAATGTTGATGCTGCAGCATATTTCATTTAAACACTGAGCAGTCCTTCATAGGCTGACTTACACAAGAAACTATACAGATGAATGTTTGCAAGTCAGATGTTAAAAGTGCTGCAAGTTTTTACTTTTCAATACTTACACATTTCTGTGTTTACAGGCCGAGTTCTGGATGCAATTGAGAAGGAAGGCTTGAAAAATACTACACTAGTTTACTTTGCTTCTGATCACGGTGGATGGCTGGAAAGACAAGAAGGAAAAAGGCAGCTGGGTGGTTGGAATGGAATATACAGAGGTAAGAACTGTCAGGGGACAGCGACAATCCAAGAAGAGCTAATTAAGCACTCAGGATGTCTCTAAAGCTTAGATAAGACTGTATGCTCAAGGGCTAATGGCATTTTATAATTTAGAAGAGAATTTGTATTATCGTAATTATGCATTCAAAAATCTAGATGTTCTAGATGTTCTTTTTAAGTATGAATTCCCAAACTGCCACTTCGTTGTGAGGCAACTGGTGACAAGCTAATTTGGATTAAGAATGTGTAACTTCTTGTTCAATAATTTTATCTGCACCTTGCATGTGAACTCTTGCAGGTAGGTTATGTGATTATAAAAAGAGAGAAGAACTATGCAGGGAAATCATTTAAGATTTGAAAATTTTATCCTCAGCAAATTCTAAGGGGATAACACCTTGTCTGCAAACCAATAAAAGGGAGTAAGTGGGTGAGGTCATGTGAGGGCTCTAATGTAGTGAATATAGTATTGTTGACACTGAGAAGAATGAGTGTCGAGGTTAAAACCAAACACATAAGGAAGACTAACAGATAACCTTAGTCAGTTTATGTTAATGCAGTTTCTATGCTATAGAATTTCTCTTAATTCTTAATGAAAATTTATTTTAATGACAACTTATTTTTTTTAATGAAAGGTGGAAAAGCCATGGGAGGCTGGGAAGGAGGAATCCGTGTCCCAGGGATATTTAGATGGCCAGGAGTGTTACCTGCAAACACAGTTATTGATGAACCTACAAGTCTTATGGACATTTATCCCACAGTAGTGCGTCTGGCTGGAGGGACAGTACCCCAGGACAGGTACAAACACTGTAAACTGTCTTTACTCCTTTTCTTTTCCCTAGATGATACAAATGTGCTTTGGAAACATGATTTAAAAAAAAAAAAAAAAGATCAAGGACTGTTTTAGATTTGAGATTCAGCTTCTACTCATAAATCTTCCTTGTTCAGCACTGCCACTTTCAACAGCAGGTGTGCATAACAAATGCAGTTATGTATAGCTAGCCCAGTTTGGTGATTTCCATTTTTTCTGTTAGGATAATTGATGGCCGTGACCTGATGCCTTTACTGCAAGGAAAAGTTCAGCACTCAGAGCACGAATTCCTGTTCCACTACTGCGGCGTTCACCTGCATGCAGTGCGGTGGCACCAGAAGGACAGTGAGTACTGAAACTCTTTCCTAGGACCAGGTTTAATGTATGGGTGCTAGATTTGCTTGGCATACTTATTCTGAGACTGAAGCTTTCCAAGCAGTTCTAGGCTTAAGATGGTTAAGAACTCACTATCCTTTCCTATAATTACACAAGAGAAAGAATTAACTTAAAGGCCCATGGCATGAGGTATATCATGTTACTCATATTTTAAGGTATTAGGTCTTAAAAAAGAATTCTGCCAGCTGACAGGTTTTCCCTCTGTATCACATTGCTCCATTTCTGGTGCCCCTCTGAATGCAAGGCCTGGGGAGTCTATGTTATCCTTGGCTGATGGAGAAGTCATTGCCTCAATCCCTTGCCAAAACTGAAGATGTCCTTCTGTACTCTAATAAGGAAACTACAAATCTTTTTTTCCGTAAGAGAAAAAAATATGAATATAGAAAAACATTTGGCACTGTAGTGCTTGTGATAATCACCAGTATCTTTGCAAATCTTGCTTCTTTCCTGCCAGGTGGAGCCATCTGGAAGGCTCATTATGTGACCCCAGTCTTCCGTCCGCCTGGGGCTGGAGGTTGTTATGACAGAGGATTTTGCCCATGCTTTGGGGAAGGTGTGACCCACCACGACCCTCCACTGCTCTTTGATCTCTCACGAGACCCTGCTGAGGCCAAACCTCTAACAGCTGAGACTGAGCCCCTCTTTGACATTGTAATAAAGAAGATTGGAAGAGCCACCGAAGAGCATCGCAGGACACTGGCTCCAGTCCCAGAGCAGCTCTCCTTCTACAACATTATCTGGAAGCCATGGCTGCAGCCCTGCTGTGGGACATTCCCTTTCTGTTGGTGTGATAAGGAAGGCGATATCAAGCTTACTGATCTATGAAAGAATGAAATGTTACTTCCTCAGAAGTGCCTTTAGATGAAGATTGATTTCTGGTGGTGTTGGTGACTTTTTTAAATGGGTGTTATATTTAGGAATTTTTCCATTGGATGGCAGTATGGTAGAAGTTGCATATTGCCATGGAGGGATCAAGACACTATATTTTCACGGGCATGTGTTAAGTTCTACCTGATGACAACTGCATGAATAATTCAAATGCACTAAAATAGGCCAATATCAGAGTTGCACCAGTAACAAACACAGATAAAATAACTTATCTTCTGCTGTTTGTAAATGTAACCTAGAAGCTTTACTTTACTTATACTCCAAATTTCTAAGTCACTCCATTGAGGTGTTCCTTAATTTTATCTTTATTGGCAATGAGTAAGACACTCCCTATAAAATATTTTTTGCAAACTGCCTTCCTCCTACTCTAAAACAATTCTTCCTATAGTTATACACAGGATCTACAGATCTCCTTTAAATGAAGCTTCCTTCCTTCTCAGCAGTGATGATGGCAACTGGTAAGCCTGGAGCTTCTGGATCAGCAGTAGGTGCCTGACCAAGGCAGTTGTCCTGGAAATGTGGTAAGTTAGATAGGACTTGTCAGTACATTCTGAGAAGGATGAGGTTCCCCTCATCAGTATCAGCCTCTTCCAGTGCAAAACAAAAGAGGGAAAATTCTTTTGTTTTCCAAAACTACCACTGCACACAGCTCTTCCCTGAGCAGCAGTGGGAAGGGCACCGTGACATTGTCTTCTGCAGTGTTGCAGAAATGCAACACTGATAACCAGCTTAGTTGTTTTGGCACAGAATTATAACAAATTCTCTTGCTGTCAGTATCCCAATTATAACTAGTTCCTGATAGCAAGTAAAAAGTTCAGATGAGACTACTTGAAAAAATGTCTAGTTATAATTGTGAAAGCTAACAAACTTTAATTCAGTATCAAAAAAAGAAATGTAGAATAAAGACATTTTGGCATCAGGTTTTATTCTCCCCTTTTTTTCACCCTCATAATTCCATCCTTCAGGAGTTCTGTGGGTAAATAAATTTCTGCAGTTTAAATGCACAGTTATATTGTAGACTCTGGCCTCATACATCTCACAGACTGTTATAACTCACTCAGTTGCCCCTTCACTGCTATTGATAAGAAAGGCCCTCAGTTTTACTTCAACTGGTGAAGTGAAGCCACCACAACATTGAGCACTCAACTGTTGTTTTTCTGTATTGTTAAGAGTGCTTTATTTCTCCTTTAAATTCATTTGAGCGCATTAGTTCTTTATTGCCTGGATTTAAAGATCTTTTCATATCTAATGTCCAGTAGGGTTTTTTTTTACATATAATTAATGTAATAAACTCAATATTTTTCAGTTCCTCTCAGTCTTTTTCCAAGACCTTCCATTCTCAAGTCAGTCTATTATCTGGAATTGTATATCATCTCAAGTTTTCAACATCCTTTAAAATATGTGGATGTGAGACCTCTTCATAATATTCCTCCAATAGGCATTTCACAATAATATACTGTTGAAAAATATGTTTTAAATCTTTCTCCACTTCATCTTTATGTGATTGAACTAGCCTTTTTCTTTCTTTCTTTCTTTCTTTCTTTTTCCCACAGGATTACCAAATACCATTGTAGTATATCCATTTGGAATGAGAATACAGGAAAACATTTACAATCTACCTGAACCACTGGGGTCTGCTCACAGAACTAGTTATCATCCCTGCTGATGCAGAAAGGGCCATGGGTTTAACAAATAGTCAGAGCCTGGTAACATGACCACTTTACATGTCATTGGCATTAATAAAGACAGGCTTCACAAAATCATACCATCTTTCTTTTCCTCTGTGGTAGTCAGTCATGTACTGACAACACACAATCTTTCCTCTTGCTATCAGAGTCGCAGTGGCAGCTGAAACAGCTACCAACTGTTCCAGGCATGGTGAAGCTGAATGCTTGTAACTGCACAGTCATAACCAAATACAAAAGTAAAAGGTAATGACAATGAGTAGGACAATGATGGAGTGTAACCACACGTGTAGCAGGTTGTTTCTAGTCATTGCTCATCTTCCAGAGGTATCAATCCACCAGAAAGTTTTATAGGGTGATTTTCTTATCACCTGTTTGCTAGTTATATTAATTCCTCAGTCTCCTGCAGAGACAGATAAAATGATTTTTCAAGGAAATTCACATAATACTGATAAAATTGCTGTAAAAACAAAGGTTTTTTACCATTATTTGTGTTGCCATGCCCTACATATTTGTTCCTTTTATTACTGCAATTCTTTAGGTATATGGACAGACTCTCATTCTTTCATGAACAGGAAGTTTAAAGGACACATACACTGTAGCTGACTCTTTTGCACAGCTGGAAGCCCACTAAATTCCTGTAACATTACATTTTTCCTATGTTTTGTTCTGCATCTCTTTGTTAGATGACAGCCACTCATTTACACAAGAAATTTAAATGGTGATTTTTTTACATTGAGGACTGTGAAATGTTTTGAAACAGGAAAGCTTTTAAGAGCTTTCTCATTTTTTGTTAGTGTCATAAGTTTAGCAAAGTGCTATTTACCACACACAAACTTTGGACAAATGATGGAAACAAATCATAAAATTTCTGATTTAGGAGTGTTTGAATGACATTAGTAGCAGTTTATGGCTCTAATGTATTTAGAAAGCATGATATAAAGGGTATAAAAATAGTACGAAATTATCTTTGTCTATAAGATCTATTTTAGCACAGTTATTACAGAATCTTGCAGGCAGAGAGGATAAACACAGACATCCATAAATATCCTTTACTTTGTGTCTAGCAGACTACATATCTGACTGCCCACACTTCACAAAACTGGTTTTTCCCCTTGAAGGGAATCTGCTGCCTCTGGTGCTCTCTTCAGCCATTCAGTACCATTAATACATATAAAATGCTGTTGGGTAGCACACCCAATGCTAATTAAACGTTTATTTTGAGAAATTTGAAATCAGAGGGGCCATAGTTTCTCAATGATCTTGGCATTGTATTGTTATGGCACTAAAATCATAATGTAAGTGTCCTCTCACCACAGTATGGGAATGTTTAATATAACTCTATTTGGGTCTAAACATTTTAAAAGCATTAAATCCTGGTTGATTCAGCAACAGATTCAGAATGGCACAGCTATCTATCTCACACGTCCTGTATCAGATCTATCAGCCTCAAAAAACTCAAATAGCACTGGAAGCTTTTGTTTGAGAAACTGCATTGCACCCTCCAATATTTTCCACTGATCCCTTTCTTGTCAAGGAAGAGAAAGTCACTCTGAGCTCAATTTTTATTGTTTAAAATACAATTACTCTTTTAATGAAAAAAAACTTCATTTTTATTTTCAGAAGAGAATAGAAATCACATCAGATTTTTTGTTGTTGTTTTGGGTTTTCATCGTTTCAGGAAAATGGTCAGATATTATTTCCAAAAACCAAGACTAACAATCTATTTAAAGATATCTTAAGATCTATTTTCTTCTCTTTTCAAAAAAGATATTCTGAAGAATCTGATGTGGTCTTGCAAACAGTTCTATTAGACCCAAAATGGCATTTTTCATTTAAAAACAAGAGGAAGTGCATCAAAATAATCCCCCCGAAGGTAAGTATAACGAACATCCATTTTCTCACACGTTTGCCACGAGCCCAGGAGTCCCTCAGGAAGTTTACCCCCTGTCCAAGAAATATGTGATTAAAGCAGGTACTTCCTTACAGTATTCTTTTTCACTAATGGTGAACGTACCATCTCACATCCTTATTTCTTCCTTTGCTTTTAACCTCTTCCTTCCAATAGTTTGTTTGAAAGACTGTTCTTCAGAGTTACATTTTAACTTCAGGCATTCCTCATCTTTCCTGCTTATTGGGTAGCTATTATAGCAGTGAGAGCTGTGGTTTCTCAAGGATGAGCTAGTGTTTTGGGTTTTTTTCTGTGTTGAGAGAGAATTGAAATATATTTTGTAAATAAAAAGAACAGTTAATAAATTCTAGCCTATTATGGTATGGACTCCGAGATTATTCCATTTTTGTTGCCGTTGCTCTTCATTTTCAACTTTTTTAGAGCCTACTTAAATCAGAGATTTACAGATTTCAGAAAATTTGCGAAGAGGATTTTTACATACTGTTGTTTTATTTATTATTGCCACACGTGATTGACAGGAAAATGAGAACAAGGCTATTCTTCTTTATTTTACAGGATTCTGAGATATAAAAGTTAGAAAGTGCATAGCAATTCACACATATTGCTATTCTTGCTATTCACAAGAGCCTCAGGCTCTTTCTGCCCTCTGGATAAAAATAAGCACATCTGAATTCCGAGTTTTCTGTTCTCTTTGAGGACAAGTTTTTTTCTCTTCAGCACAGGAGCCCCAAAGACAGACTCAAGTCTTACCCTGGGCTTTTGCAGACTCTGTAGCATTTTGGAGGACACCTGTAACCCATCAGGGAGCCCCAGGTAGCTACTGATCCACCCAGTTGCAGCTGGCTGAGTCATGCAGCCGATGCTGTGAACAGGCAGCTGAACATACTGAGGTCATCAGAAAGATGACTTAAAGCCATGCTCTGTAAAACATACATGTTTGGTACTGTGCCTCCTCATGGATACAAGTCAATAAATACACATCTTATGAAGTTTGGTGGGCAAACTTTCCTCTCCACAAAAAAGAGTATAATTTCAAAGAAAAAAAGCTTCCTTTGAATTGCTGAAAAAGATTGACTTTCCTGGACAGTTTACATCATTTGACTTAAACATCACAATATACTATTCAAAACCGAATTTCCCTGCTGAGTTATGGCTTCTATATGACAGTGGTATAAGCCAGTTCTCACGGTTTGTCATTTTTTCTACTACAAAGCAGAAGCCAAAAGCATGTCCAGTTATTGAGCTATGGACACAACAGCAGGAAATCTCTGGCTGAATTTTGTTTTCCTTCCTCATTTAACTTCAATCTGGAAACATGTGTTTCTTTAACTAAGGTCTTAATCACATCTTCAAACATTTGAAGAGCACGTAATGTTTTTGAAGGAGGATTATTTCACCTTCTTGTAAACATAAAATCCAAATCCCAGAAATTATTGCCTTCTTGGAAACTTCTTTGAAAAGGAAAAAAAGCTTGTGTCTAATGAAGGCAGACAGCGAATGCCTGTCACTGTGATACCAGAAGGGATAAGACAAAACTTCAGACAGGTCGATTGAGGCATGGGGTACATTTTGACCTTGGAAGACCAAACTCGGGAACTACGGGTATTTTGAAAGTATGTTTGTTCAAAGCAGTAACAGTGAGCTCTGCAAAGGCTGTTCTGGAAGCTAGAATGAGAACTAGGGGAAATTTAGCATTTACCACCATAAAAATAACACTTCAGTAGCCACAAATAACTTCACATTTATTTGCTACCTATGTTTTAGTCTTGAAAGTACCTGGAAGTGGTGCTGGACACACCAGCCTAACACTCAGCTACTTGCTGCATCAGTCACCAGTCAGACATTGATTTAAAGACCAGGCACTATTGAGCTTCTATGAGATACTGACAGAGACATTTTGCTTGAGACTTGCTTAACAAACACAACTTATTTACTACAAATGAGTTTGCATCTTCCTTCAGTGAAAATCTCCTACTGAGGCAAAATAATCATGAGTAAAACTAGAGAAAACTCTACATTGTAGAAAATGAATTTTTTAATTTAAACACAAAAATGACCATGACAATGGGTTATGTGCTGAGCACATAAGATAACTGGAAGTGATTATTTCTCCCAAATTATGCTTTTATTTCTCAACATTGAGTCATTAGAAATGCACAGTAAGTATTTATACATCACTTAAAAGGGGAAGTTCTCTATAAGGTTGTGAGTTAACCTGGTAGCAGCAAGTAATCCAGAAAATAAATAAACCAATAAATAAAGCAGAGATAAAGGGAGAAATTTTCTCTTCATTACTGCATGAAGTAAGTTTAACAGACTATTGACATTTGTAAAATAAATCTTATGCTTTCTGCAAGCCTCTGAAATGTATAGATTGTGCAGAACACTGTTTTCCAGAATGAAACCATCATTCATGACATAGTAAGGGAGAACAGGGCAGTGTGTGTTTGTACAAACTAGCATGTTCTCATGAGACATAAACTATACCAGGGAATTAATTGTACTGCTACCAAATTCTGCAAACCTAAAGATTACATTAGTTTACAGTAACACTAGGTTCAACAATCGTGGAATAAGGCTCCATGGAGCAAAAGTACATTGAAGCCTTGAGAAGGGCATCAACCAAATTGTTCACAAACATGGAACAGTCACATAAAAACAAGAAAAGAAAATGTTTAGTCAAAAGGATTTATACTTGAGGGAGAATATTAAATCACGAATTGGTAAGCGCTGATTAAGTAACATCCAAGGATAAAGAATTCCTGAAAGCAAGGTTTTACGTTGTGTTACAAGTCTTGCACTAGTCCTTCAGACTGTATAACTCCCAGCTTTACTCTGCATATGATAGCTCATATAAGCAAGAAGCTTTCTTTAGACTAATAAGAATATTTCATTTTAAAAACTCTGCAGCACTGTCACCCATTGACAGATACACTGCCCTTGAAGCCTCACATCTATCAGGATGGATTTTCTTCCCCATTGCAACAAATATGCACTCCACGGGGAAATGAGTCTAGCTGTGCAAGACATAAGTAATTTCTGCTGATGTATAGTCTTCCCCCCTCCCCGAAAAAAAGGATTGAAATCTGAATAAATCTGGATATTATTCCCTGTAATAGAGGAGTCCTTTTTAGAAACTTGAAATCACTTAGCCCTGTAGGTAGCACAGTAAATCCACATAGGCTTCTATTCATTCTCTCCAGCTGTAATTCCAAGCAAAAAGGATGGTTTACAGGACAATTTTGTGTGTGTGTGAGCTGTGTGCATCATAGCTCATTCATCCCACAAAAATGTCACCAGTTTGATAACGACTTTATGTTCTCAAATTCCCTATTTCAAGACAAGCTCTCCGGTCACATCCTCAGAAGGAAAGCTCCAAAAAACAATTATGGCAAATATGCCTTTAACAGAAGCTCCCTAGAGCTGCTGCAAAGATTTCAGTTCATAAATACTTGGAGGAGGAAAGCAGATACTTTCCTTCACTCTCATGCTGAGAGGTCCCACTGACAGCAACTACAAATGGCAGTGAGAGCCAGGCATCTGGCCAGTGATTTCTGTGACCAGGCCTTCTGTGTGCTTTTTAAAATACCTGATTTACTATTAACTCACTACTGTTGAATGGAAGGAAATGAAATTCAGTTGAACGGAAGAAGACAACCATCCTTTGATGGATATTTGATAGTCCTGTTCCCTAATATATTTGTGGATTTTCTACTCTTTGTATCTGGCTTTGCTTTCAGACTTCATTCTAACAATCTGCAGAACGAAGGATCAGATAACTCCAAAATTTGCCAACAGACTGTGACACTCACAGTCTATCATTTTCTTTCTTGGCACAAGTTATTTGAGTCTCTTATCTACTTAGCTGCTGAATTTCACAGAACGTAGAAAAATTAATATCTTTGTGACTTCTACTCTCCTATTACATTTGTGGGTAAGAGAAAGTTTTGACAGTGTGGTGAACCTGGCAGGCAGGAGAAATATTGTATCTGTTACATTTCTATAAGGAATTGGACAACACATGAAAGCAATGAAGGGCTGGTTCTTCAATCTACCTGGCTTTGACGTGGTCAAAAAGAGATCTAGTAACAATGAACAATAAATGTTTATAGACTAGCAGTTCATCATAATTTCCTTCAATTGAAACCACTCCTGCCAAAATATTATAGCAAAAAGACCAACCTCGTTCTTGTAATAGGTACAGATTCACATCACAGATGTACATCAAAACTAACATAAGTTTCTTATGTTTATGTATTCAATTGAACAGATTCCTCTGTACAAATAAAGTGTTAAATTACCCAATATTGTGGTGAAAGCACATATGCTTGTCTTCTGTCTTGAAAAGATATCTTCAGGTTAGACTGTACCAAATTAAATCTATATAACTATGTCAAATTATGCCATTTATAGATTTAATCCTTCAGGAACAGAAATTCTACACTGAAAGGGTTTCAGAAGCTGTAAGACACGAGACACAAAATTTGGAAACATTCAGCATGTCAAGTATTAACTGATCTGTTCAAATCTCTTTATCTTTGATGATGAATTACCAAATTAATGCAAGTCACTTACTAAGACAGATTTTAACTGTTTAGTCACAATACATTTTTCATCTAGTTACATTTATACTGGTCATTGCCTGAGATGGCATCATTCAGGTGTGTTCAAGACTGTGTTTCCAGGGCATTCTCCAAACTCTCCCAAATCTAAATTTAGACACTGAAAAAAGTTTGGACAACACTGTAGTGGACAGCACCTACACATGCAAACTGAGCAGTTTTGAATTCTCATGGATATACATTGGCCAAGGGTTTCAGCTTGACTTCAACAAGTAACCACCACCAAGAGCATGCACAATTTTAAGTATAAGAGATTTCAGGATAAGGGTTATTCTGTAGATACTACAAAGCAGCACAGTGACTCTAGTTGGCACCATGGATTAACTTTTTTATCACTGAATATCTAAGGTGGTATATGTGATAGTTACACTGGAGAATTATCTCAAGCAAGAATGACAGTTTTCTATCAAATGCCATGCTAGGGGCACAGGAAAATACGACCTTAATTAGCTGTACATGGAAATATCAAAATTAGGTTTATAAGAAAAAAAAGAAGTCTTGCCTATCGATTATCTATAACACAACACAGGGAAGGCCAGGGAAGGGCAGGAAAGTCAAAAATATTTTAATCTCTAAGTAAGTTTAAGTAAATTATCAATTTATTGGTAATATGATATTAAGAGCAATCTTTGCTGTCATGCTTCACTGTCTGTCTTTGATTAGCATTATTAGCTCATTGATGTTAACCTTTTTTCTCTCATCCATACACTTAAGTTTCCTTCATAGGATCAGTTTTGTTTTGATATATAATTGACCTTGCTAACCTCAGTAGAGACTTGGCTACTTCCAAAACTCAAACACATTCTGATTCACAACCACTAGTCTATGAGATGGTTACAGAGTTGAGTTCCTTCAAGAATGGGGAGTAGCAGAATATTTAGCTAAAAAAAAAAAAAATCAGCATTAGACAGTCAGTTTATCTTTTATCAATCATTGCTAAAATTAATAAAATATTTATAAACTGGCTATTTATATTTATTCACTTCATGAAATCCTGTTTAAATTCTTGTTTAAAGCTACTTATATTCTCACAATACATAAAGATATCTTGCCTACCTGGCAGCTTTTCCCACAGCTGCCTGAAAACCTGGGCCCTTGTCTTCCTGAGCTGTTGGCTTGTCTGAGAGTCATTAATAATGATGACTATTTTCATAAAGAGGATATTAAGCACATATGTAATCAATCTACGTTCACTTCTACCGCACTTCAGAGCTCACATACTTAATAATTAACAGCCATTTATGTATCTGGAGAGATTTATTACTGGATCACTCTAAGCTTTTTAAGATTTTAACCTCTTTACTTCACCTTTCCATGGCATCTTTCCAGATAATAGTGGCAAGTCAAAAATGTTTTATTCTTTGTTTACCACATG